>PDND01000061.1:0-136541 GCA_002572855.1 [Emmonsia] crescens
TTTGATCATTCTTTTATCTATTCATTCTACGAGGATTTTCAATCAAAGAGAATTCAGAAACAGCATTCCTTCTGTCCCTACAATACTAACCCCATGCCTATGACTGGCGTATATATATATATATATATATATACATATACATACATGACAAGGAGCAAAAGAAACACCGCCGAAACCGTGCATACCCAACCCCCCCCCAGATGAGCCAATTTGGTTCAATTTGGTTCAAAGAGGGAAACCATATCAGATATACATACATACATATCCGACCAGATAATTTCAACCCATAACATACAACGCCCCATAAATATACAAAACACAATTATAACCGAGAAAATAGGGACGGGACAACACTACATCCACCCAATCCCACCAACCCATCTCTTATCCTGCTCGTATTCCTGTCCCTGTTTCTGTCCCTGCGACAGGGCCATCGACATATGCACCGGCACGAATCCTGCGATACCCGCACAACCAACACCCACATCCATATCAATATCAATATCAATATCCATACCCATATCCATACCCATACCCATATTCACACCCGTTCCCTCAGCTGATACACTATGGGATATCGATATACCATTATTCAACAATGGCTGTGCAGCTGGATGCATCATCGCCTTCTTGAATCCAGGGTTATGCATATGATGGCTCTGGGTATGATTACGAGAAGCGCGAACAGGCTGGAAGAACCTCTGCAACGTCTGCTGGTTTGAATCTAGAGACGGTTGTTCAACAGCAGCAGCAGCATTCTCTTCTCCTTCTGCTGAAGCTACCGGCGTGGATTCTGAACAAAACATGGCCAGGTTATTCTGTGACTGTGACTGTGACTGTGACTGCGGCTTCCTCTGGGCAGAAAAGAGCCATTGGAGGGTTTTATCTGTATGTTTTTTATTTGCATTTGCATTTGAATTAGCTAAAAAGCTCCCACTGGTTCTAAGGATTGATGATTTGATGACTGGCTTACCGTATATGCTCTGCTCGTCCGGGCGGTCGTTGCGGAAGCGTTTCCGGGTGCGGCTGTGGAGATGTCGGGGGGGCTCGTCGACGGTGATTGTTGTGGTGCCTAGGAAAGGGATTGGGATTGGAGAGGTCTGGTTGTGGTTGTGGTAGGTTGAGTAGCTGCCGGGGGAGGTGATGGTGGTAAAGGATGCCTTGCGCTTGAGGGCCATGGTTACTTGGGTGTAGATATGGAGGAGATAGGGATGTGGATGTAGATGGTTATAGTTGTATATATAGGCAGAGCTAGGAGCAATTGAGATAGCAGAGACCTATTTGCTCTTTAGCTCTTTGTTATCTGTATCTGTATATGTTGTATATAGTAAGTGTAGAGCAGAATATGCTGAGGAGAAAGAGAGAACAGAGACAGCTTTTTTACAGCCGCCATACGCGATTCAATACCTAGATACAGATGTAACCAACAACAGCCCCGCGTGTCAAAGCGTGTTGACTGGCTAGACTCAAAATTACAGTATGCTGAAACAACACTAAACTATATCAGGTTTAAGTGCTGGTTCAAAAAAATTTCACCCTTGGGAAGCTGCGGGTTTAACAATTCAACAATTCAACAGTTTCCTTTGCCCCGGATTGAATGGCGTATATATATATATATATATACCATACATATACATACCTGTCTTCATGTTTTTGGTTTCTTTGAATACTTTCGTCCTCAGCTGCCAATTAAGAGAGTAGTAGAGGTTTAGAGGTATGAATGTCTGGTTCGCGAACGCGTGGTCATGTGATATTGAGAATGGTCCACGGGGGGGTGTTTGTTAGTCAGCCAAGGGGGGTGGGTTGAGAGATAACATCTTTCTTTATTTTCCACCCCGCTTCATGGTATATAATAATACCCATCAATTCCAGAATGTAAATGGTTAAACAAACTGTCAACAATTGCAATCAGTACGAATTACTAAATCCATCACGATGTGGCCATGCGAAGATATGCCATTTATGGAATTATTGAAACCCAAAACGACATGCTTCTATTAGAGATGGGGGGAAAA
The DNA here is from genome assembly GCA_002572855.1 of [Emmonsia] crescens. Lineage (NCBI taxonomy): Eukaryota > Fungi > Ascomycota > Eurotiomycetes > Onygenales > Ajellomycetaceae > Emergomyces > [Emmonsia] crescens. The sequence goes on from PDND01000061.1 coordinate 2,016, forward strand.
GTGGATAATGACAAAGAGGAATGGAGGTTTAACAAGAATAGATAATAAAGGGAGTATCTTAGATAGACAGTGCTGATGCATTCATTCAACTGGTAACATAATGTACACCTTCATGATTGTATCAGCCTCATTCTCTTTTTCTTTCAAGGTAAGATCTCTCTCTCTATATACATACCTACCTATCATCTGTATATCTCTTCTTCTTCTTCTTTAGCCCAATATGCATCAGCTATCGGACAATCATACACATGAACCGGAAGAGCCCTTTAACCCCCCCCCCCCCCTCCCCGGCGAGGCTCATGTCCTCATCTCTTAGTCCCGAGGACTGTTTGAGGTAATCAGCTCTAAGCTTAGAATTCGCGGGATCATAAAGCCCAATCCGCGTAACATCAGGTAGTCAGGTAGTTATAGACACACAGGTATACGCACATCAGCATAACCCCAAAGCTCAATGCAAGATATACCTAGATACCTAGCACTATACTGTACTCTTAAGAGAGGACGTAAGAGGAGTAAGTATATCCATCCATCCCTGTCTCTCTCTCTCTCTCTCTCTCACTCTCTCTCTCTCTCACGGCAGACAGGATCCCCATCCCCATTCGCATTCGCATCCGCATCCGCATCCGCATCCGCATTCCTATCACTTCTCTCTTCTCGCTTCGCTCTTCTCTCACCCCTTGCTCCTCTTTCTCTGCCCCTCTTCCCACTGACATCTGACACATATTACGTACGTCTGTCGCATACGTAACTAACAAACTAACAACAGGGACAAACAAAAATCAGAACTGCATACCAATACCTAGCTAGGTAAGTATAACTTACGTATACGTATACTTTGCAAAATGCGTACGTTGCGATGGCATACGGTTACGTAAGTTTTATATCTCTTATTTTCCCTGGACGGCGGACGATCACTTCATAAGAAACTTCAGATACGGGGTAGCGTAGCATTTGTCTTAGGGGGGAAATATTGAGCGGCCGTCCACTCCCCGGAGGCTGGGTTATTTCAACTGAGCAGAGACCAAAAAAAAGAAGAAAAAGAAAAGAAAAGAAAAGAAAAGAAAACCCCCTCCATTTTTCTTGATTTTGAATGAATTGTGGGGGTTTTTATAAACAAATTGAAAATCAAGAGAACTTAGAAATGGATTTTTTTTTTTTTTTTTTTTTTTTTTTTTTTTTGTGGATGGGTATTGTATATGAGTTATATATGTATATGTAGCTACACATACGTATATAGTGTCAGGGCGAGGTTGAGTGCGAGTTGTAGTGTGGAGATATCCGGGCTTATCTGGGTAGAGACATGTACATCTCATCTCTGAAAACGCGAGAGCCAAACATTCGGGATCAGGGCAAGCAGGCATAAATTTTAAAAATAAAAGGCTATATCCCTGGCGGGCCGACGTAATCTGTTTGCCACAGGGGGGGGCATTTCTCTTTCTGTCCGTGAGAAAACGGAAAATGGTAATTCCAGGAGGGGCAGCGAGGAAACCTTGGAAGAGAGAGTGGAGATGAGAAGAAGAGACTCTGAAAAGAGTTGAAAAGAACAGGACGGACTGATCTGATCTGTTCTGCTCTTTTCTAAAGTGCTTGAGTGGAATAGATTACATAGATAAGTATATATAACTATATGTTGATGTGATATTGTAAAAATTAATAATAACAAGGGCCCTGAGGTATAGTTCTTCAATAAACAATCTTGGAAACACTTCCATGTTCCCCTTGAGCAAAAATGCTAATTGTTGTACAGTATATACAACTCTTCTTTCCAGGCAGCATTGTGCCCCTGGAGAACTAAAACTGAGAGAGAAGAAAAGAAAAGAAAAGAAAAGAAAAGAAAAGAAATTAAACCAAGAAAAAAAACATCCGCTTATTTTGTATGTATGTACTTACTTCATACTGTACAAGTAAAAGTGGTTTGTTTGTAGTCTGTAGACAGGCATACGCAAGCAGTCATTTTTACAACTTGCCACTATTGCCCTTTCCCCACTCACTATCTTGATATTGAAAAGCAAGAAATAATATGTATGTGTAGCTAGCTGATAGTAATGATGAGCTTGTTAGCTTAGCAGAATAAATAAAGAAAATGAATGTGTTTGCTTGTATATTTGTATATATATTGTTCATTTTGAAAGGAATTGAACTGATTGAAATATATATATTCATGAATGTTGCTGTTCATAAATAGATAGCTTTCTGAAGCAAGCTAGCTCTAGTTAAAAAGAAAAGTGATTATATAATCAATATATTCTGCCTAGACATAATTAGATAGTTACAGTTTATTATTAGAAACAACTGAGAGGCTTTGACTGTAACGCTGTAAATAAATTACTTATATATAGATACACATTTTCAAGAGGAGAATAAAAGTGTGCAAAGCAATGTTAATTATATATATTATAATAGTTACTTAAAATCAAGAAAAAGAGAAGCTGCTATATATATATCTGCAGATTAATCTGATAATCTGACTCAATCTGCTTTAAAATAATAAAGAAACCTTGATATCTTAATGATAGCATTTAGTACTTCATACTTCATATGTAAAAAAGAGTCAAATGATGCAAGAAAATCAGCTGCAGAATCCATCTACACTTTTGTAATATATATATATATTTATATTGAGAAGGCAAAATCAATGGTTCAGTATTTCTAGTATGAAAATAATACAGTTACGGTATATCTGCATGTTGTATTATCTTGTATTAACCCGAGCGAGCCACGTAATCTGTCTGCCCATTTATTCTGATCAAATCGCAGGGGAAAAAGAAAGAAAAACTTGACCAAACCCAACTGTTTAAGTGAGTGTGAATCATTATCTTCTTTCTTTTATCCTTTCTATGAAATCTCTCTCTGAGAGTGTTAAAACATTGTGATTCAACCCCCCCCCCCTTCCCTTTCTCTTACTGCGGAGGAATTAACCTGAACAGAGAAAAGGGAAAATGTCTAAAAATACCTAGATAAAAAAAACGAGACCAACCAAAATGAAAAGGAAACTAAGCCTTATGTAGATACCTGATTGTAGATCATCATTGTTAGAAAGGTATTTAACCTAGCCTTAGTACAGGCGCTTGCCCTTGTTTGGTAGTTGGTAAAAATGAATAAATTTGTTTTTCCCGTTTTCCTTCCATCCTCTCCCTTCCCCTCCCCTCCCCTCCCCTTCCCTCCCTTCCCCCTTTTTAGTTTTTCTTTTACAAAGCAATGACCATTTTTAATGCACGGTTGCAAACTTGTCAGAGTCAGAACCTAGTCAGCAGTCCACAGTGATTTCGCGATCGAAGACGGGGGACGGGCGACGGGGACGGGGAGGGGGGAGAGAGGGTTTGTGAGAAACGGGTCCTGGCAAGGAGTCTATGTAGCTAGGCTGTGCGCTGGTTGGAGGGTTTTTAACGAGGAATCCATATTATATTTTGTTTTACGGGCGAACTGAGACCTCGGCACGCCGTACGGATTACGGAGCAGTTAGTTCATTGGGTTTTTTTCCCCCAGTGATCGACGGGGGCCTGGCTGGCTGGCTGGCTGGCTGGCTGGGAGTCAGTCTGGAGGTTCAAGAAATATCTTCACAGATTTGAGTGAGTGAGGGTTAGTTTGTAGTTTGTTTGGGGCTGATTCGATTGAATTGTGGCTGGTGAGTTTGTGGCTGATTGATATATACAGTTACATTACCTATATATATCTTAGGAGTACAGTATGCAGGCAAAGAATATATACATATACATATACATATACATATACATATACGTATCTCTGTCCCACCAAAGCCCGAGGAGATAGATAACTGCCATTTTGATACTGTAGCCTAGGCTGTGTCTCCATTTCCATTTTCATTCCCCTTCCTGGCGGGGAACTAACTTTTTGAGAGGGAAATCAAATTCCAAGCGGTTGTGGTTGTTCCGCGGCGTTTTGGGGGGGCGAGCCAAGGAGAGGTGAGGCCAACCCCCTGGACCAGATTTCAGGTTCTTCATTTTTGTTTTGGTTTGTGAAGGGGGGGGGAGAGAGAGAATGGATACGTTAATGTTCTGTACCTGATCTGTAGATAAGTAGAAATAAGTTGTGGCATGTTTGATTCATCAGAGTGATACATACAGTATGTATGTACACAGCTGAGATAAGTTAGTTGAGACACTCTGCAGATGATTGCAAGTTCACTTACATAAGTCATGGTAACTGTGAAGCTGGAGAAGAAATAACAGAACATATACTCCGTATTTTTATATATATATAAATATATATATAGTTATGTCAATAATCAGCAATTGTATACAGAGTACGGACTACATTACGGATTACTCCCCGTACATAGATCAATAAATCTGCTGTGCAAAATCCTAGAAACGGGCGTGACTAAGCAAGATCTACACGCGGCCAGTGGCAATCCAACCAATCAGGCCAAGACAACCCGCTTACCTAACCGCGCTATAAACCCCGAAGCTGACGACGCCTGCCAAGCCTTTTGCGCCAAGCCCGCCAACAGACTGGATGAGCTAGTCCTAATATGGCTAGATTGGGCTGTTACCACGCAGGGGGATTCGTCACTGTCTGCGCCATTACGACGCCCGTACGATAGAATTACACCCTGATACACACTGGTACAGATTGATACAGACTGATACACGTTTGATGCACACTGATTACTGGTGGAACTGCCTTCGGGTTCGGGTGGGAGTTTACGGGGGTTTACAGCCGTGTTACGAGGCTTTGTGTATTCTGGTTGCTGCAGAGGTCAGGTGGATGTATTGGGGGTGTAATGAAGGTCTACGTATCTGTTGTATCTGCTGTACCACGAATACACAGATACATCCATCCGTCTTCGTCTCTTCTTCTTCTTCCTCTCCCTCCTCAACTTTCATCCTCAACTTCTTCATATCTCAACTTTCTTCAACTACAACTTCAACTTCAACGTCGTCTTCTTCTTCTTCTCTCCTCTCCTCATCTCGCTGTAATAAGTATACCTATTCCTATATCTCCTCATCCCTCCCGCTGCTACACACTACTCTGCTTGACTCTGCTGTCCCGTGTGTGCCGCTTCTCTTGCCCATTGACCACTGATCTCCCCTTCCGCCAAGACGACAACTCGGCTGTGCTCGACCAGACTGCGGATTCTCCCTTCGCAATCAATTCCATCCATCCCTCCCTCCCTCCCTCCCTCCCTCTCTCTCTCTCCCGCCCCGACAAAAGAAATATCCCTTCAACCGCCATCTCGGTCTATCGATCAATCTATCGACCTATCTATCTCGATCTTCAATCGCCTTGTCGTCTATCCATCCTCGACCGGCCACGAACATCGACTTCCTCCCATCCATCGCCTGCCACATCGTCTGCCACTCACTCCTATCGTATCTACCATCTCCATCTCCCAACGTCGAAAACGTCAAACAAAGGAGGCACATCGGACCTTGCCTCTGGGTGGTGCTGACAGTCACTGCGACTGACTGCCAGCCTGCTGTCTCGCCATGGCGGATCGTCCCCCTCATCGTCCTGGAGGTCGTCCTCCCCGTTCTCCTCGCTCCTCTCCTCCCTCCTCCACCTCCGCCTACGATGCCTCACAACTCACAAAGCAATTCGAACAATTGCTGCGAACGCGCCGTCTGAATTCACTTCAGGAACGATCCCGCTCTAGAACCGCTTCTCCCTCTCCTGTTTCCGCTCCTGCTCCTGCTCCTGCTCCCTCTACCTCTATCTCTACCTCTTCTCATCGATCTTCTTCACAACATCAACCACAACATCAACAACAACATCAACCACAACATCAACAACAGCAGCAACAACCACAACCACCACAACAACCACCCTCCTATTCTCTACGAAGCCTCCCACTCGTTCCAGCCCCTCCTCAAGATCCGACCTCGTTCAAATTTCGCAACCTCCTCCATGTCTTGTCCGTTACCCCTACCAAATACGAAAACCCTGGCCTGCTGGACGAAGCCCTGGCGGTAATCCCGCTAGATAGGCTATATGCAGAAGCAGATGAGGAGTGCCAAATTTTGCAGGCTGAGGCTGCTAGTATGGGTGAAAACGTTAAACCCCAGTGGGGTTATCAAGATTGTGTCATCAAGGCTCTACTGAGGTATAGTTTTCTTTCTTCTTTCGGTATCTATATATAAGTAGCTAACTTATTCCTCTAGATGGTTCAAACGATCTTTCTTTCAATTCGTCAATAACCCCCCCTGCTCCGTTTGCTACAGCCCTACCATCGCCCATGGAATGACCCCGCCTACCCCTGACGAAACTGCCCGTGGCGCAACTCGAGTCGAACTATACCGATGCTCAGATGCAACCTGCGGCGCAAACGAGAGATTCCCCCGCTATTCTGACGTCTGGGCCTTGCTTCAAGCACGACGAGGACGGGTGGGTGAATGGGCAAACTGCTTTTCAATGTTGTGTCGGGCAGTGGGTGGCCGTGTCAGATGGGTGTGGAATTCGGAGGATTACGTATGGACCGAAGTATATTCCGAACATCAGAAGCGATGGATCCATGTCGATGCTTGTGAGGAGGCCTGGGATAACCCCCGGCTTTACACAGAAGGTATTTATATAACATATATATATATTGGTCAAGCTCGTAGCAGTGGGTAGCTGATTCTAAATTTTTCAATTTTTAAATAGGATGGAACCGAAAAATGGCATACTGCGTCGCATTCTCCATCGACGGCGCCACAGACGTCACACGACGATACGTCCGCAACCCAGCAAAACACGGCATGTCCCGCACCCGCGCGCCCGAGGAGGTCCTGCTCTGGGTCATCCATGAAATCCGCCGGATGCGCCGGGAAAATCTGTCCAAAGACGAACGCCGACGGCTCATGAAGGAGGATGAACGGGAAGAGAGGGAGCTCCGTGGCTACATGGCGCAGGCGATTGCGACGGAGATTAATAATCTGTTTCCCAATGGGCGGATTAGTAATAACGGCAATGGCGGCACCAGCGGCAACGAGGCATCGTCCGATGAAACGAAGGTGCCCGTCACGATGCAGAATGGGAGTGTGGAATGGGTAAATCCGACGCCAGGGCAGACGGGGCAACCGAATCCAGATAGGTCGAATCAGGGGCGATAACATTTTTGACTCGTCGCGCGGAATTGATGATATCAGACAGAACTATCTATCTGTCTACAACATCTTTTTTTATTTTTTATTTTTTTTCCGCCCACGATTGGAACGATCAAAACCTTCTCATTATTATTACAAAACACACACCACATGAAAGCGCGCCCCCTTTTTTATGTTTATTTTATTAATTTAACGAATGAATCCTCCTCGACCTCTCTTAATGTCAATCGCCATGGACAAACACAACATCCAACGCTCTCATCACAAATCTCAAAAAAGATACCCGCGTCTCACAATTCTCATTCCCATCGTTATCGTCGTCGTCATCGTTACCGTCATCGTCATCGTCACTATCGTTTTTACTCTTGTTTCTTATATCTTATGCCATCTCATCTTATAATTAGGCGACTGGAGTCCATTCTTGCTTTGATGTCGTCCCTGGTTCATAATATATTTTTTTCTCGGCGTCTTATATATACCAAAATCCCTTTGTTTTGTTTTGTTTTTTGTTTTTGTTTTTTTTTTTGCTTTGATTCCGTTCATAAGGGCTTTCTCTCTCGCTCTCCCGCTGTATCGCACGCTCCCTTTCTTCTCTTTTCTCTGAGTTACATTCCGTCGCTGTTATCATCATTTTGCTAGATGCATTGATTACATACAATACACACACATTACACATCATATACTCCGTACTCTCCTTTCTTTTTTCTTTTTTATATTTAACTCTACTACTATTTATTCATTGTACTTGGGTTTGGGGTCCCAGTTTAAACTTTCGTCGGTTATCGATTTATCAATTATCCATTATCTATCATCAATTATCAATTATCACACAAATCATGATTTTGAAGGCATTGCTTGCTTCTTTCTCTTTCTCATGCTGCTTTTTTCTTCTTTTTGTTTGACTTTTTTTCTTCTCTAATTTGTTTTCACTTTCATTAGTCACATGGTTTTATATCTTTTTGCTTGTTTCTGGTTTCAATTGCTTTTTTTATTTTATTTTTAAATTTTGTTGATGCTGCTGTTTCTATCTCCGTTTTTGTGTTTTCTTTTCTTCTTTGCTTGACATTGATACTATCTTTTTTATTATCTTTATGTTATTTTCTCTTTTATGTCATATTAATGAAATGTCATATCATATCATATCATATGACTTTATTATTGATTGAAATCAAGTTATATAAAATATATTAATGATTTTTTATAAATGTATTTTCATTTCATTTCATTTCATTTCATTTCATTTATTCAGTTTATAGTACTACTACTTTTATGTGTAGTGGACTTGTATAGTTTTTATCTACATCTGTCTATTCTATTGTGCTATACAGTGTATCATTCAATGCATTTTTTCTGCATCTTTTTTCTTTCAAGTATTAGGATCTTGTCACAGACTATGTATTATGCCAGACATCTATTTTGCCTTTTTCTTTATTTATCAAGCTTCTCAGAATCTTGATTATCTATCTATAAGCTCTGTCTGTCTGAGTGCCTTGTACTGTACTTTAGTTAAAGAGTTACAGTTTATATATAGTTATGTATCAGAGCTGGCTCTGATCACTTGGCTAACAGGGGCTCACTATTCAGGTCAGCCCTAAGCCAAGCGCAGGAGAAAAGCTCAGGCCTGGAGGCGCGCCTTGCTCTTAATTAGCGGAGAACTGTCACGTCAGGCGCTAGTATCCCTGAGGGTTTTAAATATGTGATAGGGGCATAAAAGGGGGCGTAGCGCCTTCGCATACTGTTTCTGAACATTTATTTATTTATTTTGCTTTTTTTCAAAGTGATAAATTATATAAGCTGTGAATGTGATATATATAATAGAGTATATATTTAAAATAAAATAAAAGTAAGTAATGGAAAACATCTTGATATATAAAACAGAATTCAGCATGCTAAAATTCTGATATGAAATTTGTGAGCTTAACGGAGGGTATATATACTACATGGTAGACCTGTCTTTCTTTTTCAAAATACTTGAATCTGCAATATCTTATATGAATAGACTCGGAGTCATGGACAGGCTTTTTAATGATGCAAGCAGACAGGCCAGGATAGTTTTCCAAGCCTTTGTCGTTATTGTTATCAAAGTGATATGATATGGCACTCGCTGGCTGGCTTGTTAGAAATACAAAATATTCACTGCCCCTCAGGAGACTCGATTTGACCCTTTTTTACAGGCTATGCATGCATGTATGTTAAACGCTATAAATTATCCATGACGGCCTCAATAACTCTTGCGGCATGTTGTTCCGCCGTTTCAGCTGCCCAATCGTTCCACAGAAGGGAAGGGTGAATAAAGTCACATCGCCATCCCTCTTCTCTGCCATCTTTCTGAAAAATTGCTTGCGTGCCCCGTTTTCCTATGCAGAAGCTTTTGGTTTCCTTGGTTTGAGAGTGGGACATTTGTATTTTGCAAACTCTAGGACATCTGTAGCGCAACCCGCCGCAATGGGCACTGCATTGGAGGTCCCGGAATTCCATACTTGGTTGCCTTTCCGCGTGGGGGGTACCGCAACACCGAGGGTGGCGAAGTTGTTTGCGGCGAACAAAGGTGAAGGACTCATACTATTCTTGTTGTTGTTGCCCTTGCCATCAGTCGCATGGATGCAGATTTGTCACGGCGAAGTACAGGCCGCACGCGCCCAGAGAGAGGCCGCCGTTTTGTTAGAGGCGGGCGTAGAAGTGCGACTGGGACCAAACATGCCTTTGAAGAGAAGGGCGAGATCGTTAAAATCGTTTACCGCATGATGAAATAATGGCTCCAGAATGTATTTGTAGATGTTAGATAGCAAGACTTTTCCTCTCCGAATCAATGTCTGGATGATCAAGGATCCGGATAAATCTGTCAAAATCAAAACATGTTTCCGCTAAGAGCCGGCCTAGCCGTGTGCGGGGGGTGACTTTTCTCCCAACTAAATCTCGTCGCTTTCTATCTATTGAGCCTTGTCGTTCGTCTCTAGTTCTAGGATGAGAACGTCAAAGCGCAGCGATGTTGTTGCTTCGGAGCCTCATATGGTGTCTAGGTGCTAGGGTGCAGACACCACTGCTGAATCTGCGTGTTGTCTAGCGAAGGCACGAAGATGCATTCTGACTCTAGGTGGGGTTCAGTGCACAGGATATCGTTGAGTAGGAACATGGAGACCGCCAGCGAAACCTCACTCACTGTTAATTTCCGGTATTTTAGTAAAAGGCTATATCGACCGGTCACTTGACTCATTTAGTTATTTTTCGGAGTCCTTGAAGAGAGGAGGAGGAGGAACGGGGGGAGGAGGCTTCCTCCACTCTCTCTCTATGCTTGTTCTTTAGCAGTTTTTTGATTAGCAGTGTCCATCCTCGCTTCGAGTACGGAGTACAGCGTACAGGCTTACTCTTGATCTGGGGTATTGCTTTCAATAGCTTTCATGAAAGTGAGCAGTAGTTAGCTTACAAATCTGGAGCCGTGGCCAGGCCAGGTAAGAATAGATGTCAGGTAAGCATTATCATAAGTCTAACTTTAATAAATTTAAATTAAACTATTGAGGTAGCGTAAATTTAGCTTTTAAAACTTCTTTTCTTACATCCCTTCATGATATGGACGTGGTATACACTGCAGAAAAGTCCATGTCGCTCTGCAGAACTTGAAGCGTAAAGAGCGGACAATGAAGCTAGCAAACACCATGCTATTTCCTCATCTTTACATCTGGAGGCGAGGGCGCTTTTGAGCGTCATCAATCTTTCACACTCTCTGCTTTGGCCAGGGTCTGCAGTTGAAACGCGGAAAACCCCTCACGAAAAGGGTCTCACCTCTGCTTGATCAAGCAGATAGCCAATGTTGAGAATGCCTGCTGAATTCTCTGAACTTCTTACACAATCTCTGAGATTCATTCTATGCTCTTAACCCTTTTTAAGTTCTTTCAGTTTCAATTCATCCTCATATCTGAGATAGAAACTTGGAGAAAGGCTTCAAGATTGACTTTCTTGAGAGCCATCTCTGCCAGTTATCTCTTTAGAATTGAGAAAGATATCACCTTAATCAGCTTCTGCATCTGCTCATTGAGCAGAAAGCCCCAGGATTCTTGAATATGGGTTTTTTTATCCCTGTCACTGGCTCTTTCTTTATGGCCTTGGTGAAGTACACCTTCCGCTCCATAATGGATCCGCATCGCGGAGACATTCTTGGGATTTGGGTGTGATCGCTCACAAATTCCCTGATATATCAATGCAATAAGATAATGTCAAGTTCAACTCTATATCACCAGCTGACTAGAAAATGAATGCTATGATACATTCATCTCAAGCCTCAACCTCAAGGCTACAGCCAATGAGTGTTTTTTTTTTGACTCAATGGCTGGTTGTCTTATCCACATATACCATGTGCAGGTAGCTTATCTAGCACACTACATATGCTTATGGAGAATATTCTGACGCGCGATATATTGATTTTTATCATGGATTAGAACATCGCTTGCAGAATGCTACTTTGAATTCATTTTGATTTCAGATATCAACTTTAACAATTGAGATTGAAGATAGATAAAATACAAAGAGCATGAGAGATTGAGAGTATAAATCTGAAGTAACTTCCTCTTGTTTTATGTCTTTTCTTTCTCTCTCTCAAGGCAAAAGCTACAGATTCAGGTAATATTCCTTTTATCTACTATTTTCTACTCAGTCATATTAACTAATTCATTTTTAATATATTTAGATTCAGACAATTCAGACGATTTAGCTCTATTAAGCATTCCTCAAACTTGAAAGATCTAAATTATTCAGGATGGTAACAACACCTGCGCATGAATGCATTATACCAATATTCTTTTGCTAATATGACTTAGAAACTATCCTTCATAGGTGTTGTTGCTCTGCTAGCAACCGCTGCAACTGCTACGCCCGTTGAAGCACCTGTTGAAGTCGCAGCCAGCGATTGGGAGTGTGGTAGATTTGATGGCGGTGGCGACGCGGTACTCAAGCGGCTTCATACCCAGTTCAATAGGCTATTTGGAGCGCCGAAACTTACAATGGCACGTGGGCAATGCTATATTGTGGATTGCTATGGCCATTACTTTGGAATTTGCAACTTAGACTCCACTAGTAGAACAGAGATCTCTGGGGACCGAAATGTTGCAGGAAAGGCCAACCCTGAATCAGGTTCAATCTGTTCAATTTATCCAAGTGGTGGAAGGCTGAGGTATCTTTATGGTCGCAACAATTATCCCACATATTCCAAGAATACTGATCTCAGAAGATGTTAAATTGGTATCAGACTGATTGATCACTTGTCTGCTTGAAGTCCTTGCTGTTAGCAAACACAGTCTTTACCTATATATGTATCTCTGGTGTTGTCGCTGAATGATCAGAAAGGCTTTGTAACAAGCCTAGTTAGGGCAAGAACTAGCGTTAGTAGCGAGTTGGAACCTCCTCGAGTGGATTCTAAATAGTTAGTGGCAAATTCTATCGAATATATGAAAGAGTCAGAGAAACTTCAAATCCAATTAGGTTGTGGAATAGTTATAAAAGAGCCGTTGGACTCTACGTGGGAGAGACCGACAGATCGTTCTGATCTATTCTAATATATACATACATTCAACTTCCGAATAGTTTCCACGATTCCTTTTCTAATTACTAGTAGCTACGAATCTACTCCGTATTCTCAATAGAGTACTAACCGTGCCAAGCGCACGGTTAGACTCCTTGTGGAAAATAGAGGGGCGCTAAGCATATGCTTATTCGTACATGAGGCGCTACCACTAGCGTCCCTCATTCATTTGGTGTCGGGCATACATTATCCTGTCAGAGCAGATTAATGTATACCCGCCGAAACCACAGAATGATGATGCTTATTATCATATCTCTAAGAGAGTAAAAGAATGATTTGCGCAATCTTCTGATTTAAACTTAATTAAGAATCTATGAAAGTAACTATGAAATACATGTATCATGTATCAAAGATAAGATATAAGATACACTCTGCAGAGCAGATAAAGAATGAATTATAGAAGATATAAGACTCTATTACACAAAAAAAGATGCAGATTCTTATAGAATCAATACTGTGATAGATGAAGACTGTAATTACAGTTAAGAAAGATTCAACTAAATATTAAAGAAGATATCATGTAGAATTAGTTTGCTATATTCTATTCTATAGAATACTCTACTGTCAGAGCCATATCTAATATATTGATTGAGATATTTGAAATAATAGAAGAGTGAAATATTCTTGATCGGCGCGCTGAGCCCCTAAGTGTACATGTACATGTACAGTACATATAATTATTCAACCCCACTGTAATTGAGTTTTTATATAAATTTGAACTTGATACTACCCAGGCCTTTGTTGGTTGCTGGTATATAATCATTACTTCACCGGCTAGTTGCATTCCAATTTCCATCTTGTCACCTGTGGGGCAAACAACAGAGTGGCCACAGTCTCAGCTTGCTACCACAAAGGCGGGAGCTTCCGGGGTTGGTTCGGTCAAACCACCTCTTAATTTCTTAGTGAGACGACGGAGACTTCTGCAAGTGCCGCGTTAGAATTTGCGCCTCCTTGTCCTTGACGGCGGCGGCGTCAGCGGCCTTTCGACTCTATTGATCTTAGACGTCCAATGGAGATTGTCGATGAGAAGTCTCCACCGAAATCCTGTGATTACTTCCATTTGATCGGCGGCCCGGACATCGGAGGGTCAGTCTTATCCGGGCAGGCTGCACGGCAAGAAATCCATCTATCTTGTCTTGGTGCTAACTGCTGCTATACGCGGGATAGGCTTATTGAAATAATGCTCGGGCGGCTGAAAATAAGCGTTGTCGAGTGCATAGAGGCCTACGTGAAGCTGTTCAAGAGAGTCTTTGAACAAATGAAATCTCGTATATCTACAGCTAGTCAAACCCAGAGAACGTTTGGTTCTGAAGAATTAACCCGTGCGGTTAAAAGTGTCATGCTCGGAACAGGAGAAGATGAAGACAAGCTCTTGAAAGACGCCCCAAAAGTGGGGTGCATGGTGTAAGTACCTGTACATACATCGACAGACAATGTTTCCTTCCAGTTATGAGAAGCTAGCTGAGATATAAATCAACGCCTCAAAGATTCGTGTGTGCTACTGGGAAGGAGATAAACGAAGTAGTATGCTTCACTAGCTATAGCAACTTCTTGAATAGCGTAAAAATATGGGAAGCCTGCGGGGCAACGTCGGCTGCAATGTCATTCTTTGATAGTATCAGGATCAGCCTTTCTGGAGAAGAGTTCGCTGACAGCCCCACAGGGGCTAATAACCCGGTGTGGGTGTGGCACCTGTGGAATGAAGCCCAAGCCCTATTTGGGCCCGAAAGAATTGGCAAGAATATTGAGAGCCTTTATCTCGATTAGATCAGGGGTTCCTTCTTTGGATTCTTTTAAGCGCAATGCTCTCGACCTTTTTACCACGCTCGCGAAAATTGCTACTAAAATTGAGGAAACGGCCGAAAGATTCAACAGGCGCAAGACCCATCTCTGTGAGAAGGGATTGTATTACCGTTTCAATGTGAATTGTGGACTTGAGGACGTGCGCTTGGAAGATTCAAAGAAATTGATGGAAATCACCGCTGCCACACGACGCTATGTGATGTCGGAGGATGTTCTAAAAGACATGCAGGCATGTGTGAAGAGCTCATCGGGACAAGGTTAGTTTCTGATATCAGTGATATTTATTTGTTTGGTCATCTCTATCTAACTTAACTTGTCTTTTGCAAAAGGTTCCCCTAACTTCCAGACTCTCTTTGCTCTCCTCGGGGTTCCTGTCGTGAACAATTTTGTCGATCGACCATCCCATATGGTTCAGCTTGAACGCTCTCTTGTGCAAAGCTCTCAAAACGTTGGCCGAAAATATTTTGTCCTCCATAGCGTTGGCGGCATTGGCAAGACGCAACTTGCAGTGTAATTCGCCCCGAAACATAAACAGAAGTTCAGCTCGGTGTTATGGTTGGATGCGAAATCCGAGAGGGTATTGCGACGGAGCATCGCCCACTGCGCATCCAGAATTCCTGAAGGGCAGATTCCAAAGAACAGCAGGCTATTCTCTTCGTCTCAACACAGTGAAAATAGCCTCGATGAGGTTGTGAGAGATGTATTCAGCTGGCTCGCCAAACCCCAAATCACACATTGGCTCTTGATTTTTGACAATGTGGATCGGCATATTGATCCTGACGCCTTCGCTATTCGTCAATACTTTCCCAAAGCAGATCAAGGATCGATACTAATTATACATAAGTCGACTCGGTTTCCTTGTTCAGATCGTCAACATGGTAAAAGGGAAAGGCCGATGTCATTTTCTGGCAAGCACGTCAAGCTCAGGGCAGGCCTCTATCATAGGTCGGATGCTCGCGGTTTGGCAGTTTATTGATTAGGCGGGCTTTATTTTTAATAAAATATGTTAAGAATAACTCTCCGTTGAATACCAAGATTTCCACTGCGGCTGCATTCATCATCAGATATCACGTTAGGGTTAGGTGTAGGTTTAGCCCTTACCTTAATTTACGAGCCAAAATGGTCGCGCCTATGCCTGTAGATCATTACTTTCGGGTTGGATGCACGGAAGTAATACTCTTGATCCTTAGCAATAAAAAGGGGTGAAACGGCCACTAGGACAGAAGGATCAATTTTATTAAGACGTTCAGAGACTTCAAGGATACGTATGTATTCCACCAAAAGATAACAGAATCCTCTTCTTGATCCCTAACCATCTAGAAAATAACAGCTTTCTAATGTCTGCTTGTTTTCCCGTCGCTCTTAGTTGGATAAATTCTGCCATGCGCCCTGAGCCCCGGCTGGGGTAGTGATTCTGTGTCCCAATAGTGCACCATCCAGACTTTGGCCCCAAGGCTAACGGACTAGCAAGTCTCGCTGAATGTGAATTCGCTGCATAGACATAGGCTCAGTCATACTGGCACCTCGCACTGTTCCATTGGTTTTATTGATTGGTTGTCGAAATGCCTCTGCTGAACTAATAGGCAGCAGTTATCCCTGTATTTTCTGGGCGCGCTCGTCCTTTCCCCTGATTTCTCTTTTTTCTTGATGAGAAAGTAAAGACGAGCTAGGAGAAAGATATATATAAAACCTTGGCAACGTACCAGCGGTCTCGACTCTGCCTTGTTTTTAGCGCTTTGTAGTTGTGTTTCAGGAAGCGCCGCACGTTGGGATTCAATGAAAGCCGCTAACGACTGCAAGGTCAATCCACACCCAATAGTTTTCTTCTACGATGGCTTTCGAAACAGATTCATTATCAACCATACATACTCTTGGCCACCAGATCTTATTTTACTCAGAATTCGCTGGAAATCGAACAAAACCGCCCTGTTCCACAGTCTGGCGCCTACGGTGTCCTGGCCCCTGGCTAGTGTATGTAAATGAGGCACAGCCTGGTTAGCACCAGTGGAAGATGTCTCGTTGGTTGTTATTCTTGACATATAGGGACATAGATCTGTGGGGATAGGTGCTTAGATTATGTGGGAGCCAACGTTTTGCATTCTTTTCCTACCGCGGGGTGATTGAGATGGAATCAGCTCTTCATCTCCAATCATTCTCACCCGTAAATAGGAACGAGCCCGCGGTAGGGATACCGGCGGCTATGGGAATGTCAGTGGTTGACTATGAGGCAATCCACCATGTCTGCACTTTTTTCAGGAGCAAGAGATTGTGCATAAATAGGGGTCTATTCCCTCTGACTCTCTCAGTTGCTATACCCAGACATTGACATCATTGTCCTCTCAGAAACAATCGAATTCGTTAAACTGCTATTTGTATCCCATTCCCACTGCGAAGATTATATCCTTCTCAACAGCCCCAGCTCCAAGCCCAGTATTTCCTTCTCGAAAAGACAGATAGATCCTCAAGTTCGAATTTGACCAAGTCGTACTATACTCCCAGTCAACATTGTTCTCCCTATCCCTATCGCAAGGAAAGCTGCATTCTCCACTTCAAGCCTCCATCCCGACAAAACTCGTTTGCCCCTCACGATTCCAATAACTGCCATAAGCAATCAAAAGAAATATGGCTTCTC
Source organism: [Emmonsia] crescens (assembly GCA_002572855.1). Classification (NCBI taxonomy): domain Eukaryota; kingdom Fungi; phylum Ascomycota; class Eurotiomycetes; order Onygenales; family Ajellomycetaceae; genus Emergomyces; species [Emmonsia] crescens. The sequence continues at coordinate 19,069 of PDND01000061.1, forward strand.
AAACTCTCTTCCAATACCTGACTGCACCAAACCCAAAACTCGACAACCAAAATGCCCCGGAAGGCCGGCCAACATTTCAGGAAATCAAATCGGATATTATTATACAGCCATGGAGTGAATTCAAGCTAGACACTCTTTTAGCCTGTCATAGCCACGCTTTACAGAAGACGAGGACATCTCTTCATGACTGTTCTCCACCTCTGACCAAGCTCGAGCTCGAAATTTGGAATGAAGACACATTTGAGCATGTAATGACTCGTTCCATAGTCCCTCAAGTCAATGTTAGCCTGGACATTGCTCTATCGGAAATGGAAGTAAGCAACGTCATCAACATGACACGAGGCGGGAGAGCAAATGCGGGACTGTCTCAGCCTCTCGATGAGAGCGACGGTGGCGAAGAAAAAGAAAAAGGATTTCCCGACTGGGCGGGAGCCATTAAAGTTGGAGATCAGACCGGATACGTCAATCGCTGTCCGGGAGATACAAAACTTAGTGGGAAATGGATGTCAATCATGAGCCAGGACGATGATTTCTATTACTGGCCGATCGCCCAGGTGCTCAAGTACTGTAGCGAAATCTGGGGGACACGATATGGCTACCTGATTAACCAGTACGAAGTTGTGGTTATGCGATTCTCGCGGGAGAGGATCGGATCGGGTATCGCATTGACGCGGCCAGTACGGGGAGCTCTTCCAAAACAAGGACCGCCGTTGTCCGGATCTCATCGGCGAAATGACTCACGTATGTCTGCATCGAGTCAGATGCAGATAGATGATAGATCACCTCAGCATTCCCACCAATCTTCACAACAAGGACCTTCACATTCCCAGTCGCACCACCGTAACCTTTCTCTTGCATCGGCCACCAGTCACATGGCCATTGACGATAGATCCTCGGGGCGATCACATCAGTCCTCACCATCTTCTGGAGCGCGCGACGGGAGCCCCTCAACAACATCATCCTATCATGATACCAGCCGAAACCTCGAATGTCAACTAGTCGAAATGATGAGCATCCCATGGGAAAACCACGGACCGGGAAAGCTCACTGTCAAGCTTGCACTTTGGTGGATCCATATGTTGGCGGGCGCCGACTGCGATATATACATTGACCATGAGTATCCCTCCCTCCATTCTTGGAGGCCCGTGGAGGGTGGGTATCGACACACTTCCACCGGGAAAATGATCATGACCAAGCCAACCAATGGTAAGATACTGGACAACCAATCCCCACAGCGCCCAACAACCCCTCAGAACCAAGGGGGAAGCATCTCCTCTCTGTCAAGCCCACTATCGTCTGCACCTAGCCACTTAGGATCCTCGCCAAGTCGTGCTATCGCGTCACAAGTTCAGCAAGTTTCCCCTTCTAGAGGGGGCCAGTTGACTGTCGAAGCCATAACAAGTCTCAAGTTCGACAAATCCAACGGCATGTTCATATACACAACCAAGGGAAGCAGCGAGAAGCAATATATGAACCCTCGATCTCAAATCTGGGGAGTCGAAAGTCGTGTATATTATTATCCGGCGGTGCAAAATGGGCATGCACGCTTGTGTCCGGTGTCTTCTGAACCTCGCTCTAGTTCTTCTAGCAGTGCCAGTGGTAGAGAGAGTGAGCGAAGTAGTGGAAGAGGTGGGAAGCAAAGGAAGTGACTGTCGCGAGGGCAAACAGCGTCCTTCTAGGAGGCCAGGCACTTTGGCAATCATTTAAGTTCCTAAGGTCAATATTTCACTAAATTTAGTCATGTTTTTTTCTGTTTTTCTGTTTTTGTTTTCTGCAACCTTGGTACCTATATTCCTTCAGTTGTACTTTTTTGTAACTATCAATCCCCAATATTTATAGAGTGCCGTTTACTCGGTCTGTCTGGGCTTATACTTGCAACATGTAAAAGGAGTTCAAACAAGGGTATCTTATCCAGAGAACAACGAGGACTAATTCAAATACACTTGAAGAGACATCACAAGGTCATAAACAACTAAGTTTCAAATCAATCCCACGGTTTATCAAGCAGGTTATATTCGGAGTCACACGGTCACACACTATCTAGATATCATTCTGAGGTTTAATATCGTTGGAGTTGGCGTCTTCAGTTATCGATATTGATGCCCGAGAAGTTTGGGCTTCCCGCCCCGCCTCGTCCTCCCGCGCCCGCTCTTCCCGCTGTTCCCTTGCTTCATCGATCGCTTTCCTACGCATCTCATTATAATACCTATTGATGAGTTTCCCGTCCCAAAGGGATGGTTCCCACTCAGATATATCTTTGTCCAAATAAGCAAAGGCCTCCCTGCGACGTGTATTCGACCAGAAACGACGGATATAGGGGTAGGTGAGGGTGCTGCCCAAATCCACGACGAAAGAGCCGCGATAGTTCTCCGACTTGATATCTCTAGGCCACAACAGAGCTTTACGAGCAATTTGCATTTTGCGGCGTATTTCGGGGATATCGTTCATGGTAAGTTCCTCACGTATCAAATCTTTGACGACGGCCCATCGGCAAAATGTACGATGCTTGTTGCCTAAAGCTTTGAATTGTTGATCATTAAGCTTAATCCATCCATGACATTTCACCGCCCATGTACCATTGTCCCCAACGCTATCGAGGCGGGCGAAAGCGCGGCATTCGTGAACAAAAGGTGAGGTCATTAATCGCTCACGCTTTCTGACTTTGTGGAGGTAGACGTACGAATCGACATATGGCCAGTGTCTGGCCTAGAAATATAGAAATATAAATTAGATTGAATGCAACGATCAAGAAGGTCTGTTTATTCTGTGTAGCACATCGTCCCCAAGGCTTATCAAACTAGGGTCAACAGCATCAATTCACCAACAAGGATGAGGCATATGGATCACGGTCTGAGTTTTCTATGAATAAAGAAAAAGTACTCAACGTACCAGCTTTAATGCATATGACTTGCCCTCGACTTCGACATGGTAAACACAAGATTCCACGCCTGACCCAAGGAATCCACAACGTTTGATAGGCTTGTCATGGTGAATGAAACGACGTAGTTGAGGTTTCGACGTAGACTTGCGCTCTGGGTCATCCATTGATAGTTCTGAGAGATAACGTCCGATCATGGAGTCATCCAGTTCACTCTCTGGCTCCCGCCCCCCGTCGCTATCTCCAACCAGCATATTGGGTTCGCTTTGAGGTGTAACGAGGCTATTAGCTTCGAGTCAAAATATATCGCTCTTGGTTGTTGCTACAGTGACTTTTCGAGCAAAAGAAGGCAAGGAAAAGGCAAAGAAATGACAAAGAATCGTTTAAAACTCCACTGCTATTTGCACCACCCTCCTCATTCTCAACAACAGTATGAGTATGAAGTACGTCTTTATAGCTGTGGCCTTGTCGCGTCTGCCTTGATTGTTGGGAGGTTGGTTTAGGCTGAATCACATGACACCATGGTTGCCTAGGTACCTAGGTGCTCAGGTATGCAGTCTGCAAGAATAGATGGAGGCGCGGCCAATCAAGATGCCCGAAAATTTGTTGTTCTTTTCAACAGTTTATTCGATAGCTATGGCTTCTTTCAAGCTTCTTCTTTTAAAAATGCTTCTCTTCTGTCTGAGCTCTTCTTCACTTCTCTTAAGTAACACAGTCTCTACTCTTTTCAAGTGATGTCTTCAGGCTTTCTAAGCTGAAGAAAATCACCCTTTTCCGCTGTCGGCGAGATATCGATCTGCCCGAGACTACACTAGAAGTTACCAAATGAAGCAAGGGGACAGGAAGATGAGAATATCGATTCTGACTGCATGCAGCGATGATGATCCATATTAGCCAGTTATTTTGATCCCAATACCCACTCAGCAATACCAAGCGCGAAGCTAAGATACAGGCTGGCCTTTCAGCTGTCAGGCGGAATATTGTTTTACCGAACTAAAATACCTGTAGTAGGTGACACTTCTCACCCTATGACTTTTTGACCATGATTCTTGAATTTTCTTTATTTTATATTAACAACACCTTTTCTCTGTTAAAGAATACAGCTAATATATTTTCTCATTTATTCTGTACTTAGAATATCTTCTCTATATTATAAAGTATATACAATGCAATCTCTCTCTCTCTCTCTCTAAGAATAGTAGTTACTGTTTCTCAGTATCAACACTACCAATAGGCTTCATGCAGTCCTGGGGATCATTTGCCCTGCTCTGTTCATCTTTCAAGACCTCTGAGACAGAGTGAGATTTTTGATGCAAACTCTTATTGCTCTTGAAGGTGTGGCACGCGACTGTGGTGCTGATCTTTGAGCACTGAAACTGCCCCTTCAGCAATATAATTTGCAATGCATATTTGTCATCTCGAAGTTCACCTGAGCCGCCCTGAATGGTGTGCAGCTGAAAGGTGATCCAGTCACGAATTGAGTGTACATGATATCCAGGTACAACTTGACATTTAGAGTGGTTTTGGGGAAAGCAAGACTGTGGGTATCTGTCTTTTTCTTGAATGCAGTGCTTTCTAATGATTCAGTTACCTAGGTACTAGTAGTCAAGAGGTTTCAATTGCTGGCAATGTCCTTGTAGGACTGCCAAACTCCTCATTGGCCAGCTAGCCGTCGCCAAGCCTGAGGACTTCCAAGGTTTGCTCTGTGATATGAACGTCCGAGCGTTTTTGTGATTTTGGGGGTGGAGGATTCATCCTCAGCATGGGATGGCCCAAAGCCAAGCCTAGTACGCTTTTCGCGGGTGTCGCGCTCCTCCACTTGAAGGACAAACCCCCATCCCTCCATAAGTTCACCTCGAAGGAGTTGAGGGTCCTCATGGCGCTCTACTCTCGAGGAATACATCGTTCTCCTGCTTTCCCTTTCCTCAAGCCCTTCCTCCCGCTGCATTTCCGTTTTAATTTCCCCATTCAAACGCCGAACTTGAGATCGTTCAGCCGGTCTCACTCTACCCCTTCTCACTCTGGTTGTTTGTCAGCAATAATACCATCGCATCGCGAATTCGATTTCAAGTATAACTGGATCGATGGCGCTGAAAATCTTGAGAAATATGAGCCGGGGGGATACCACCCGATCATGATCGGGGACACTCTCCAAGAAAGATACCAGGTTGTCGACAAGTTAGGATTTGGCGGCTATTCGACTGTTTGGCTTGCGCGCGATCTTCGTCTGGAGCAGTACGTCGCGGTCAAAGTCGCCATCGCGGACGGCCCAGATCGAGACTCCCTCCGCCATGAGCTCAAGGCTCTACAAGCTCTTTCCACACCACCATCATCACCATACGTACAGCAGCACCGCGGCTGTGGTTTATTCCCTTTAATCCTTGATGAGTTCGAGATACACGGTCCCAATGGCGCCCATCCCTGCTATACCACAGTTCCTGCGCGATGCAATCTTAGGGATGTCTCTTATTCTCGCCTTTTTCATCTGGATGTCGCACGCGCTCTCGCTGGCGGACTTGCGCTTGCTGTGGCATATACCCATTCAAAAGGATACGTTCATGGAGGTTCGTCATTTTGATCTCAGTGTCACTATCCTTTTGTAGTTTACTTTTATAACTAACATTGTTCCACTCAGATATCCATCTCAGCAATATCTTAATTCGCCTCCCGTCCAGCTTGGATCAGCTTTCAATCGAGCAACTGTATAAAGAATACGGGAAGCCTGAGACAGTCACCATTACCCAGTGCAACAAGAACCCATTGCCCCCCAATGTCCCGGCAAAGGCAGCCCTCCCACTGTATCTTGGGAAAAAAGCAGAAGAATTCACACTTTCTGAAGTGGGTGCGGGTGTTCTTCTTGGCGACTTTGGAGAGGCATTTGAGCCAGCCTCAGACTTGCGGCAAGGAAAAGACTGTCATACACCACTAGCTTTTCGAGCCCCAGAGGCCCATTTTGAACCACAAGCACCACTATCATACCCATCAGACATTTGGGGCCTAGCGACAGCAATATGGGAGATTCTTGGGATGAAGGCAATTTTCAGTCTTGAATATACAAATATCAACAAGATAATATCTCAGCACATTGATGTGCTGGGTCCTTTGCCTTACCCCTGGTGGGAGTCTTGGGAGGAAAGAGATCTATTCTTTGATGGAAATGGAAAGCCTAAGGAGGGCAGAGGTGTGTGGCCACCAATCAAAGAAGCATTTGAGGAAGGTGTGCAGAAGTATCGTCGGATGGACAAAATAGGCGAGTTCGACAGAGAGGAAGCGTCTGCAATATTGGATTTGATGTGCCGGATGTTAGCATTTCGGCCTGAGGGTCGTCCAACTGCTGAGGAGGTGCTAAACTCAGAGTGGATGATGAGATGGGCATTGCCTTGTTTTCAGCGGAGTTTGCAGGCACAGTAGCTCAGTGCTGTATGCCTAATGTCAATACATGCTGGATCTGCACTTAAGAAGAGCTTTTCCGCTACGGAAGAAGTCATAGTTCTCTACACTCGTGACTGACTACCTGACTATGCCTCTAGGGCATCTCGGAGCTCGTTCCTCCTGGCACTCTTCCCCTGCCACTCTGCCACCCACGACATCTCTTCCATTTTTCAAGACTATGGCTCCTCTTTCCTCTTAGCTAGAAACCAACAGGCTTAAATGGAATTTATTCATCTTCTCTGACTCGGTCGTTGAGCTTTGTCTTCTTCTCTGATCGGTCTTGTTGCTGATCTCTGAACCTTCAACCGTGCTAGGCCTAGCGCACTGGTGTATGGGATAACCTGAATCCAAACTGCTGCGAAACAAGACATTCTGCAGTTGGACGAGCCTGTTTGATTTGCCTCCCCTCTTCCTATCTTCCCTCTATTGGAAGATGGTCGCCACATTATTACACGCCATCCCTGCGCGAATTCCTTTACAAGAGTAGCGTGTGGAGCGTTCTGTTACATTGCTTCCATTATAGGCTGGCGACTAGGATGACTCTTCTTGGACCAACAAATCCTCCAGAGCGATGACCGTGGCAGCATTTGACAAAAAAGTCACGGCCAAATACCCTCTAACCTAACGACCGCATGAGCTTCAAACAGATGGCATCGCGAGCCAGTCTGGCATCAAAAAGAAGCTTATGCAAGAATGGTGGCTTAGGCCAGATAAAACTCGCTTTTACATATACTATTGTTAATGACATTCTTAAACTCGGCTGAAATTCACATCCAAAAACCACCAAAGGACGTGTTGAACATCCACTAAATCTATCTCAACTTACGCAGGTTGAAACTCTGGCCCGAAAAAAAAAAAAAAAAAAAAAGACAAACAGACCAGGGTGAATGCACATTTGTTAGCAAGGCAACAGAGGAGAGACGTGGGAGGATTCGTTCAAGTTTTCATCACCACCATACATCGTTTGCAATGCTTGCTTCAACCGCAAAGCCACGCATGATAGCATCGCGTAGTTCGTTGGGTCTAATATAAATGGACATGGAGGAAATCAATGTTCTTTGGTGGGACTGAATTTGTGGACTTCAAAAGGGAGGTGTAAAAGTTGCTCCTGCCATTTGAATTATAGGACCCCTCTTCTATAAAATACTTGAAAGTCCAATGCTCTAAACTTGGCCCTGGCACACTTTCATTGAATCATGAATTACTATCAGGTGGGGTACAAATGAAGTCGCAAAACGAGGAATGATCTACATTTATTTTCGCAGTACCCGTCTCAGCGATGACTCAACAGCGGATTCCAATCAGGGGGTCCATTTCAATAGCATGGATTTCTTCAATGTTTACATGTCCCTGCAGGATGTCCGAGTATGTTGCATAAGTTGAACTTATGCGAAGAAAGGGCTCGTTGACCTCATATGTCCCATCCTCGGTCCGAATGACGGGGGACTCCATCCCAGAGATAGACGAGGCGACGACATTGTCGAAGTGGACGAGCGATTCATCAGAATAACGTATGCGCATCTGCCACATAGAAATTTCCAGGATATCAAGATTTCGAAGCTTTTCGTCGTCTGATGAGAATGTTGGTGAGTTGCCCCTGTCCATAGAATAGGAGGTGCTGCGCGGTGCTTCAATTTCCGTGTACGAAAACAGATTGTAACTGGTGGAATTGTTTGCGTTAACATGTTCAGGATAAAAAGCTCCGGGATCACTTCGTTCTCCGCTAACACCTAAATTGGTGGAATACCCTTCGGAAAATAACTTTATAAACGAATTATTCTTGGGCAGTATCGTGAACTCGGATGCCGGCTTGACCACAGAACAGTTATCCTAACTGAAGACCCTAGGCACTCTCACTAACTGCCAGTGGGTACTCAGCCTGAGGGATAAGAAGCAGCTCTGGAACCTCCCGCTCCTGAGATAGCGAATTTGGAGCATTTTTCAAATAGCCATATTCGCTACGATATAGGTAGGATGGCGTGTAGGCCAACCCCGCACCTGGAATTGTGATGGCTGAATCAAGACCTGAATGCCAACGGATAACTACTTGTCAAGCGGTCTGACCGAGTAAACGATTGGTCATAGAAAGTATCATGGACCTGCCAATCACAGATGCCTTCTCGGATGTCTCAACGAAACCATCAAACAACTCCATGCTCAAGTCAGATATTGGCAACGCGATTGTTACTATGAGGTTTATGAGGGAGAGTAATCACCATAGACTGAGCTGCGCAGGATTCTTCCTCTGGCAAATTAATATGCTGAGGCATTTTACCCAACCGCCAAAGTCAGACCAGGTTTGCCCACCATGGATCAGAAGCACCATGGCATTATCCACTTGCCAGTAGTGTTCTTGAAGCATAGCTACCTCAACTCCAGCCAGGCCATACCTGGAGATTCCCAAACCGAAAACACCAATCACAAAACCAGGAATAATAAATCCAGCGTGCATTGCAGTGGCTGAATTTATTTGACTCCGCAGTCTGTATGACATAGGATCATGACACAATGATATAGTAGGCGATGATGAGGGGGGGCACCATCACCAGCAAAAGTGATTGTATCATTGTAGTGGGAACCTTTGAAGATGGGGTTTGCGGACACTTTCCTGGGAGTCCTCTGCTGTGCTGTCACCATAGTTGCTGTAGTTGCTGGCAGTAGGAATGTTGTCTCTCACGGCCTCCAGTCCTTAGGATGATACAATATGGTACTCACCAGTGGTGCTTGTCGCGGCCGATTCACCGACCCTCTCAAACAAGCTTGAGTCGCCCTTTGTCGTTGTCGAAGACATTTATACTCCGAGCACTGAAGGTTGGTGCTAAGTAACAGCTTTTTAATTGGCAGGTTGAGAAAAGCAGAGTGCAGAATGAGAGGAGCGAGCGCCACCTCTCCTTTTGACGTTGAAGCATTGCAATCAGGCTGCAGCCTGATCAGGGGCCAAGACAGGCTACTTGCTATTAGAAGCTTGCTTGGGACCCCAGGTGAGGATGGGGTGAGGATGGGGTGAGGATATAGCGGCGAGCCTCTCGCAACTAAACCAGAGGAGGAAAATCTAAATCTTCGTGTGAATACCTAGGTACCGGTACATAGATACCCAGTCCAGTTTGTTCAGCTGTGGATTACATTCGTGGTGTGGGCACAAGAAACTCTTAGCATTTTAATCTATTTATCTAAGATACATATCAATCATGTCTGTCCTCAGCGTCAATACATCCGCATCCCACTCTTTCTCCAAACCCAGCGTCCCTAGTATAACCCTCATCCCCAATCTAGGCGTGAAAGACGATGCACACGCCGGTGTCACCGTCAAGCACCGCTCCCGCCTGCACATTAACCCCCCGCCTCCAAATCTCCGCCAGGTGCATTTGATGCATTCCGAGATCCTGTCCTCAGCAAGCAGTGGAGATGGCCTGATCCTACCTGGCGAATTAGGGGAGAATATTACTACTACTGGCATTGACCTTCTGGCTCTGGGTAAGGGTACGAAGCTGCGGTTCTTCAGAGGGGAAGCGGGTGAGCCAGAGCCCGGCGATGGCGATGTCGATGTCAACGCTGCTGTAGCAGAGGTGACGGTGACAGGGTTGAGAAACCCGTGTCCTCAGATCGATCGATTTCGTAAGGGGTTGAAGGAGAAGTTTGTTGTTCGCGATGGGGATGGTTTGATTATTGGTCGCCAAGCGGGGATTATGGGGATTGTCGAGAGGGGCGGGGAGGTTCGACCGGGCATGAGAATCTTCATCGAGAAACCCGCAGCCCACGAGCCATTGGAGTGTGTCTAGAGCGCTGGTGTAGCTTACATTATTGTCAATGTTACATATTCTCGGGACGAATAACGTCACATTTACTTTTGAGACGAATATCTCTACGCTTTTAGGCTGCTTCTGCTTCTTACTTGAAGAATAATCATCCCATTCTCAGAACCCTACAGCGACGAGAATAAAGCAATCCTTTATATGAAAAAATCGTCATTGTGAATAGGAAATAGTTAGATAGAACAGTATATCAGGAGAATACCTCGAACTATCATGAAAATTAATAGAATACAAAACGCCTTTCCTTGGACCTATCATTCTGCTAATAGTATTAACACCAGAGAAGCCCTGACAACCCCCCAGTTACCGGGGGTTTTATTTTCATGATGATTTGCTTTTGCATTTTTCTTTGCCAATATTATCATGATTGCTATATTCTGGTAATCTTTTAGATATAGGTCCTAGCCCTATCATACCGGATATACTATCCTGTTGGGTTAGGAAATAAAAGGGTCATTAGCTAGCAGTTCAACTAGAAGCAATGTTTACCCACAACAATGTAATTGCAGATGGTGCGTTCAGGCATTTAATGTAAGAAATCGGGATAGCTAGCATAACCGTGGAGCATTGCATATGCATATACAATTCCAATATGGCCAGAGAAAAACCTGCTTCAAAAAGAGGGACGCGGAGATAAAAACGTACGTGCATAATATATATCCCTATTATAGTCGTTCCCGGAGTTATTTCTATCTTTCCCATCTTTTTGCGGACCTGTGGTCCCGGCGGGAACTTCAGTTGGGGGATTACATTTGGTTGGAAAGTGAAGGACCTGTTGTGATTTGTTATGACCTAGATATTGTAAGCTTTGGGGTTCCAGTCAATTAGAATCAAGAGGAATGGGTAGAACAATATTGAGAGAAGGGCTATTATCTACTAGTTGCAGGCGGGAAAATGTAGACGGAAGTGAAATTTGGGTAGAATAGAAAATTTACCTTTATTGACGTAATATTCTTCCAGTAGTCCCCGTTTACTTGAATACCTGTAAGTATTTCTCCACCCGGCCCATCGAGAGTGAATGGTATTTTCAACGAGTTGTCTACAGTTATGGCGTTATGACCTGCCTGTAGCCGCTCGACCGGCGCACCTTCACCTCCATACTCGAAATTTATCCCCACAATCATCTGCCCGGAAACCGTCACGGATATCCGTGTTAGGTATTTCAGATAAGAGCCCTGAGGACCACCGAACATTACGTGTATGAGTGGATGGTACTCGGACTGGGGGACTTCTTTGCCGGCAAAAGTCGATTCGTGAAGGTGAACATCTTCCGGTGGTATGTCGGGGTACCAGATCGCGGTCGTCCGCAAGGGGAGATGTGGTGGTCGTTCGTGGGAGCCGACTTCTGTGTCTGGGACGGAGAGCTCGACCAGTTTAAAACCCTAAACCATCAGTTAGAAAAGAAGAAGAGAGAACGGGGACGAAGAGGGAGTAATACATCAAAAGCACACTTCAGATGGGATATACGCTCGTTGGTACAGAGGCGGAGTGTTACAGGCGTAGCGTCTGGACAACCCCCCCATCTCGACAATATTCCATCAAGCGTAGTAGCTCGCAGCGCATGGATCCCGTTGGGACCAACAGCAGTAATAAATCCGGATAGTGTCGCAGAAGTACCTCCCTCACTTTCCAGATCGAGGACGACTTCACTCCCTGGAATGATGTAGCCCATATCCACACCTGGCTCTTTGTGGGAGCTAAGGCGAATCCCTGACACATATTGCTTATCATTGAGAGTGACCAATGACACTGCAATCTGCGATATTTCGCGCGGCACACGAGCAGCTTGCACGTAAAGCCTATCATATAGCACTGACGACGTGTGTGGCGAATGGTAGCCTGCCCCGACAACTTTCCACACGATATTATTGTATCGGTCTGCTTTCTCCAATCGCACCTTATCCAATGGCTCTGTGCTTAATAGCCTTGCAAATGATCGGTTGCAGTTCCAAATTCTTCGTCGATTTGCTAAGGCGCCCCCTTCAAGTAAACTTTGGCCCGTCTTATCATATAACGCTCGCCAGTCGCGACATCCAGCGTTAACGACAGAATCATGATCCGGGATTGTAGCCTCAAAAATAAAATCCCGGTCCATGTCGGGTCGAAATCGGGAGGACCAAAAGTACTGCGTGAGTGGTAGACAGGCGAACGACCTTGAAGCTAGCCTAAGGCTAACGACGTCTTCGACCAGCAGCTTGGTCAGAATTTCTTCACATAGTTCCACAGGCAATACCGAAAAACAATCCACATGCTGTTGGGGCCTGCGAGCTATCACGAGCTCATCGCTGCTGGGTTCCTGGGCAGGTCTCTCTTTCGTCTCAGACAATATCTGCCGTAATTCAGGGATATTCCACGGATCTTGTTTGTGGTAGTAGTATGGAGAAAGTTTCGGTTTAGTCAGAGAGCCTGTGATCATACCAGCGAGGTGGGCCTCTTCCCAGGGATAATAAACCCGATCTGTCTTTAATAGGCCGCCATAGGTATGGCCCCAGTGCAACCAATTTCGGCTCCGTGGAGGGAGTGAAAGGCATATATCGTAAAAGCGGTCTATTGGCACGGGGTCTGGATAGGTAAGAGCATTAAGCAAGTTCCAACATAGGTCATGAAATACATATCCAATGTCGGCACGGTTAGCTGCGGAGAGGAAAGGGGTAAAATCGTCCAGTGGAGACCATCCGTATTCCGTATCGTCATAGCGTTGATCAGGATTTGAAGGAGCTGAGAATGGAATGTTGAGGGGTATATATCCGCCTAAGCCAGTCAAAAAGCGCTTCTTTTCTTCATCATTGGTAACGCGAACTAATTTAAATGTTAGTATTGACGGGTGTGGCAGGAATCATGTGTTTATCGGTGATGATTGTGCAAATATCTTGAAAGTATATCGATCTCTACTTACCAGCACGATACTCCGTCTGCCATGATGTTCTGGGGTATCGATAAGGAACGAGCGCCCCGCATAGAATGCAGTACAGATAATTTGTACCAGGCATCTCTAATAATATCCCTTATGCACACTCTCTTGGGATTCTATTAAAGTATAACAATATCAAAAATGACAGGGTTCGAGGCCGGGTTGCTATACCAGAGTGCAAGAGACTTGAGGGGTACGGGATTGAATAACGAGAACATCAGCGACCTTAAGTAATAAGGTATCTCTTCATTTGTTTATTTACTTCCTTTAAAGTTAAAGGTAATGGACGCGGTCTTATAGTTTCCCTTTTGTTTATCGAAAGCCAAGGTAAAAGGCAGAATAATTTCGGGGTTCGAAGCCAGTATCTCAAACCCTGGTGCCTGGCTGCATTAAAGAGGGGGCTGGGAGACTTCCACGCCTCCACGCCGCAATAGTTGTGCATTGAAAAAGAAAGTTCTCATGCAGCGCACACGCTCTGATTCATCCGCTGGTGGATATGCGGGATTGCAAACCCAAAACTGGATGGATGCCTCTTGATATCAGGCACACGAGTCGTCTTCCGTAACGCGGTGTTGAGCTACTTGGTTGAGAAAAACTTGCGGACGCGGTATATAACACAGTTGTATCTTCAGAAGTTTAAAAGATGATGATAGTATAGTTCATATTTGTTTGTACTGGTCCTTATTGATGCGTAAGGTTGAGGTCGCTGGCGCCTCCATGACTGGCTGGGCGGATGGCGAAACAGCGATTATATAAGCAGTGCACCTTAATAGATATCTACAGGGAATATTTCAAGGTATTCTCTTAACCCCGTTGAGAAGTATAATGATGTTGTTTCGTTACATCTCTTCATAAGGTATGTCATGTCATTGGAGTTATGTGAGGCTTCACTACCGCTAGGCGTTATCCGATTTGACGCCGTAATCCACCAAGGTTTCTCTTGTGCCCGCCCCTCACCTTCGCAAGCCTTTACTAAAGGTTGAAGCCGTAGCAGTGTATAGTTTATTTACGAGACCAAAAGGTCATTCAGGTCTTACTCTTTGGCCTCAAAAGTTTCAATTTATTCCACACGAAATCACTCATTATCTAAAGGCTCTTGAGCATTCGGTCTATCCCGTGGATCCAACTTCATAATCTTAAGTATAAAGTCTCTGTCATCCTCTGATACCTCCTTCCTGATATTCTCGAGAAAGGCTTCTGCTTTTCTGGGGGTAAGGATTGATGAATATACATCAGGATGGCCAACGTTTCAGGGCCTGCAATCTCTTGATAAGATGCTGGGAAGGGGCCGAAGAACTGGCATTGTCGGATAAGAATTTCCATCTGATAATCTTCATGATCAAACGGAACACGGGGTTTGAAGATAAAAAAGTTATCGCCGTATATCAAAGCTACGAGCTTTAAAGGAAGAAATGGAACGAAAAATATTAGCTGGACTTGTGCTGTTGAAAGATAGTAAGTAGGCCATTTTCTGCACGTACCAATGCACCGAAGGACCATATATCCGTACGCGTGCCCCATCCTATCTGCAGATGGGCTTCGGGACCCCTTACGTTGCAAGTCAAACAGTCTATTGGAGCTCTTTGCTGATTGTATAGCACCCTTTCTGGCCCTTAAGGAGTTGTCCGATTCGCAATAGGGAAGACATTTGGATGTTGAGCTGATTTCGGTGCTGGATGATTATCCATCCCTTCACAGCAGGGGGCATTCTCTCGCCCAGTGAGCCAATCCTCAGGTAGCTGGGCAGCGAAGCGCCTGACTAACCCTCTACCTCTACCTACATATTTAAGCGCCCGGCTCTCAATCATCTAGGCATAGGTACGGAACCCCCCTCCCTGGTGGGACTACCTGGTATGCTAGTACTTTTTTATTAGCAGCGTTCTCTACAACCGCCTCGATTAGGTTTGATCAAGGAGTGTACCTGTATTGGTGGGGATTCGGGAACTGGCGCGCACAATGGTAATAGTGGAGGTAACAGCCGCCACCCGCATTGCACAATTTTCTCGTGAATAGAAATTTGAATCAGGCCAAATTTTCGAAGACGCCGAATTTGCACTATTAGAATGCATGCATTGCATTTGGTTAACACACTGCCATCAGTCCATACCTTCAACTTCTCTAAGACTGTTAGAATAGTCATTATCTTCGCCAAATTGGTTCTGGGTTTTTGGCCCTGATGAATAGGGCGCTTCGCGTGAGGAGAAAGGTTCCAAGAGGATCGTATTCGTACGGATGTCTAACTTTGTCTACCACAGGGCAACAAGAATTGGGATTGCACCTCTCTTACATACGAACTAGAGAGTCTTTTGTTTCACATTGTTAAGTTTACAAACTAGGATGAGGGCGCGATGCCCTAAATACTTACGGACCACTCCTTGGAGAGCAGAGCCCTCATTATCAACTCAAGAAATTAAATTCTGATGAAGATAACTTTCCGTCTGTAGAAGGAGCAAAATAATTAAATAAAATGATAAAATGATAAAATGAACAACCAAATCGCGATTCAATAGATAACTTACTCAAGAGGCATACGGGATGTGTGGCTGAGTAAAATCCTGATCGATACTGCTGCTAATGTCGTTGGGACAAGACTCACACCGTAGAACGTCCCATCCAGACAATTAACTTGAAAGATGTATCAACACGCCAGGATATTTACTAGTACATACAGAAACAAACATACATACAATTTTTCTTCCCCGATCTGCACTCTCAACGAGCTAATGCCTTACTCGTAATCCTGCACATACCGCCCTGGCAACTCTACTTCCCACATTGGCCGCTCCACCACCGCAACTTCCAGATTAAAACCGCCCTCTCTCAGCTCCTGGTCTGCATCTGATCCACTACCCCGTTGGTCGAGAGGTACTATTCCTAGAACATCTCGATACTTGTGTGTATGCCACCAACGACGTTGCTGTGGTAAATTTTTCGACGGCTCTTCCGCTTGCACTTCAAGGTCTGGTACAGAATCTGCGTTAGTTGGGTTTCGGGTGGCGGCAACAGTCACTTTAAGCTTCTCAGATATAGGAATTTGTGGCTTCTGATTTTGCTCTTGCTTTTCTTTCGACAGTGCGTTGTCACCATCGACTTGTGGTCTGTTGTCGATCACTACGGCAAAGGCAACTTGCGATTTCGTGCTGGAGATGATGGATGAAGAGGGAAAAGATGTGCTCGTACCATTGGGATGATATTGGCCGTCATGGTTTGTCTCTTTATCCATGCCATCGTCTTCATCTTCCCCCCCGTTCGTTTCAGGTTCTGCGAGACTCCGCTCTCGTCGAAGGCGTGCGAGTATGGAGTCATTTGCAGCCGATGCCTCATTGTATTGTTCATGTTCGTCTTCTTCAATCACATCATCCCGGGTCCTTTCCCGTTTGAGGTCTATCCATTGCGCATTTGCTTCATCGCTGCCCACAATTTTGCGCATTTTCCTTCCTATGCCTACATCAGATTTCGAAACTGATATTCTATCTCCAGCCCCAGTGTTGGTCTTCGTCATCTTTCCCTCCTCATCATCTCGTTTGCGTTTGTTCGTCCCTTTTTTTGTTGTGCCAGGGGCATCCTTGTTTTCTACCGCGTCATCTGGTGGGGGGAAATCTTGCGAGAGATCGAACATCCACATCCATGTAGGGCCGTACAACCAAAGGCGTTCCCGGCTCTGATTAATATCCCAAATAGCACCCATTGCTCGATCCTTGAGTATGGTGAATTCGTTTGGCAGGTATGCTTTGGGGTTTCTCCGGGACCAATCAGACAATTTCCCTTTCAGCACGTCGAATTCAGACAATTGGTGCTCTGCAGTTAATACCATTAAACGATCAGTGCCGGAAAGGGGTGAACGGGAGACATGAGGATCGGTGGTGCCGTTTGTAAGGGCCTTGTTGTGAGTGCGATTTGATGGGCGGAATGATAACACTAGAATTCCGGCTTTTAGGCGAGGGATGGGCGATTCTGATGGCGTCTGTATCCAACGCTGGCCCTCTAGTATGACAGGAGCATCATCGTCATCTGAAGATTCATCATCCGAAGAGGTCTTCCCGTTCACCTTCACCACTGTGCCGGTTTGTGGAGATTCTGTAACATCCTCCAAAATCCACGTGTCGATAAACCCTCCCAAGTCACCACAGGCGAGCATCCTACTATCCTCGGAAAATACAACACAGCGAACGCTCCGTTCATACTGACCAAGTGTGCCGTATATCTCTTTGTGTCGAATTTGTCTAGGAATACGGTCCAAATCGATAAGCTGAGATAATACTCGCGGATTCTCCTTGGGATCCGAGTTTGACACAATTCTGGCGAGGTTAATATCGTTGTTAGGGCGGACTAGACAAATCCATTGGCGATCAGGCGAGATGGTAACAGATTTGGCTCCGTGCTTAAGCACTGTAGGCGGAAGATCGATCTTTTGGACGCGTAGGGCAGGCTTGCTGTCTCCCTTTCGCCACTTTAGGCTGAACATCTTCACTTCTGCTATAGTTGCTGCAACGAGAAGCTTCCCATCCGATGACAAGGTGGCAGAAGTAAGACTTTCGTCGCCTTGGAACAGTACTTTGCCTACGAGTTTATGGCTGGTCCCATCCAGAAGTTCCTCGCCAGCCCCCGAACGCTTAGAAATATACCACAAGCTTACTTCGCGGTCCCACCAGCTCATAAGAAGACGGGATGAAGGCGACGAGGCTATTTGAGGAACTTGGGGAAGATTCGACAACTTCCGGTGATGCTCTGCTCCATATTCGCGCAACGGAATGACGACGGGTATCGTATCCAATCCTGTAATTCCAATGTTAGATGCAAATTACATAATAAAAATTTAAAAAAAATATGAACGAGATATTGTTACCTCCAGATACCACAATGCTTATATCCTTGGTCTCATAAACAGCGAAGGCCTTGACATCATGAGTATGATATCGACGATGTGTTACTTCTTTCCATCGCCTCGATTTATCATTCTTCTTACCGCTCTCCAATTTGTAAACGGTTGTCCTTTGATCTGCACCACCACTGATAACAGATTCCCCATCGGCACTAACAGCAATATCCAACACATCTGCCTGGTGGCCCTGTATCCGTTGGATAAGCGAGTAATTCTTCGCGTCCCAAAATCGTATTTCACCAGCAGAATCACCCGAGATAATGGTTCCGTCCGGCAAGCATTTCACAGACCATACCAAAAGCTCCTTAGAGCCCTTCACAGGGCCCTTACCCATGGAAACTGTCCGCAAAATCTTCCCATTGCGTATATCGAATATTCGAATGGTGCTATCCGCATATCCAGCCACAGCAGTATTGCGATCCTGAAACGCAAGACTAAGGACTCGAGCTTTTTTGGTTGAGGGTCTCATGGTGCGCAGATATCTCAAATCCCCGTCCTCGGTCGACAAAATAACAATAGACCCATCCGCACACCCAACTGCCAAATGCTGTCCGGTATACTCCCCCTCAGCAGGTGGTAAGAATTTCCCATCCTTATCCTTCTTCGTCGGCTTCCACCGGGGTTGCGCAGCCAAACACCAGATCTCGCCAAAGCTACCGCTCGAGTGTCTGGCCGGCCGGCCTTCCTCTAGATTCCACTCTGTCACGACACTGGAAGAACCAATGCTGAATAATCGCAGCTTCCCGGGGACTTTGAATCCATTGCTATCAGCCTCGTTTTCGCTGGGGTCTTGAGTCCATGCAAGGCCTTCAATGCTGCGGTCCTTGCCTCCGCGTAAAATCGATTCTTGTAGCCAAGCTCCGCGAAGGGGGTTCCATATTTCGATATCGCCGTTGGCACGTCCAATGGCAAGACGAAGAGTAGGTATGCCTCTGCCGCAGACTTCTGCAGACGAAGGATGGGAGAATGCGAGTGCGTTAATTGCCTGCGGGTTGTATGCTACGAATCGACATCTGTGGATGTCCATGGCTGATAAACAATTGGTTTATTGAAAACGGTCGGCAAAATGGGCTTTTAAGGAGGAATTAGCATGGAACCGATTTTGATTGTGTTCGGGGAAAATCTTTCAATCATACCTCCCAATCATCTACTACGGAACCATTTTCTCCAGTGTCTGTTTGTTGTTTATGTGTTTTAGACTCGGTGAAGCGGACTTTTTTAAAATCGCAAGCTCCCTCGAATATTTCCATATTTTTTTTCTGCCGCAGAATTAATTTATCAGCATGTTCCTAAATTGGGATTTTTCCCGACCGCCTTTGTCACGTGGTAAATCGGCTAAAAAAATTTGGAGGCTACATATCACATGACAAAATAGCTCTCGCGAGCTCAAATGTTTTTATGAATGTTTTAAATGTTCAACATTTTATATTATATTTTCCACCAACAAGATTCCATCACTTCCTTCAAGAATATTGAACATTAAACAGCTTCCCGAAGCAACAAGTCTTGAGAACTACCGAAGAGATCACCCCGGCGGAGAACAATTTCACGTTTAATCACACCCTCTTCCAGTGGCTCCAGACCTTTTCCAGTCACTGTTGTCGTTGATGGCAATGTTGGAGTTGCGCTGTCGGATAACCATTATTAGTTGAATCTCCCGGCTTCGCCGGGCTCATCGCGCAGGGATTATCAATCTTATTCCCAAGAACTAAAACTTAGATTTTTTCCGCTTTGAAGGAGGGGCATGGAGCTTGTCTTTTGATTCCTGGAATCGGCCTGGGTCATTGGCGTTGACCATGTAAATGATTCCATTTACTTCTGGAACTAAAGACTCCGGACGAGTCTCAGCCATGCCGCCTGTTTTGGATTCTTGTGTATCTGATAGTGTTGATCTGGATTTCATTGAGGTCTTTGACACGCATGAGAAGAGGCTTCGAAGCCCATTCCTTAGAGGGGGAAAATGCGCCTAACGTACCTAAGATCCCCAGAAATTCCCTTTTGGGTCTAAGCCCATCGCCAACTCTCAAGAAATGCAACAGGGTCGTTTTACCCGAGTTATCCACACCGGCAAGGATGAGATTTGCCCGCTTGCCACCAGATAATCATGCAACCTTGTCCCAGGCTAAGTTCTCTCCCGTTAGTAACTTGGAGAGGAAATAGCCAGACGGCGATCACTTACGCCACTCAAGAATCGACATCTTGGATACAAAGGATTCCTAGGAAATCCTGTGCAGTTTCTCTGTTTATTTCTGGAAAAACTGAGCGAGCCTCGTATACTAGAATCGTGATTTGGTGATTAAGTTAATCGAGATGGGTATTTGAGCTGCAATGCGATTATATCAACTCCGTAAGTTACCCTCTGTCTGACTTGCATCCATTGCTGCTACCGCGTTGCCTGTAACAGGGCAGGTATGGGTTGCACTAACCATAGATGATTGATCATGATGGTTTTAAAATGTTGATCATCACTGGAAAGAGCAATAAAATAACTTGACATAATATCTTCCACCAGTTACTTAAAAACTGCCTCATGAACGCTACCTCCCCAAACGAACTGAAATTGCTTTGTTTTATCCGTGCTCAGCGACACCATTTAGGGCCGCTCGTGAGTGAACTTTAGCAAACCTATTTATGGCGCGATCGACTTGTTGCCATTTAACACCACGTTCACCAACACCATCCGCATGTATGCCATGCATCTGAACCGCAACAGGGGACAATCTGGCAATGCCTTGCACTATGTGAGCAAGGTTCCTCAATACCACCCAAGTATCCGAGCGCGGACAGGGATAAAGAGCAGGTATGCTGAACAGCCCCAACTTTGTCCAAAGCTTGCTGCAGGATAAAGCCGCCTGCAAACAGCAGGGTCAAAAAGGTGTTGTGAAATACCTGCAGAACTCAGGGTGGTATCCAGAGATGGCTAATTTGCCGGTCAATCTGGCTGCCATCTATGATCGGGCTGAATGCAATCGACTGGACGAAAGTATCCTCTGGCTTGTGCTTTTTTCCCAGCGAAACTCAGAGCGAGCAAGCGTTAGGAAATGGGAGAGTAGTGAGATTTCTTTCATTCCTTCGCTTTGTCTGAAAATATATGGTCTTGTCACAAGTTTCTTGTCTCTGTTGCGATAGAGTAGAAACATGATCTTATTTATACGGACACTATACCTTGAATCAAGGGAAAGGGTGAGCAAAATGAATAATGTATAAGATTGTTCTTATTATTATTGTTATCATTATTATTAGATTACTAAATACATGGCTCTCTCAAGCATGTTGGTATTACGTACATTCGTTCACAGTTACTTGGGGAAAAAAACACACCAGACCAATAATGCCGTGCAATTACAACTATTATAACCAAAGTAAGTAATACAGGCACCTGGACAGTCCCATCGTCACCGCTTCCTCCCTCTCAACATATATACAGGCACAGCGTTCCATTGAATTTCCACCTAATCAACACGACAGGTTATCTAAAAGGCGAGCACGACAGCGGCGGCGGCGACAGCGAGGACACCGACCATGTTCTGTCCGTTGATAGGGGCAGCACCGGGCCACTCGATAGGAGGAGTGGGGGTGGAGGATGGCAGACCACCGCTGGGGGTGGAAGATGGGGGGTTAACGGGATATGCGTCGGATGGGGTGGGCTCGCCGGTTGGCGCACCAGTGGGCTCGCCAGTGGGTGCACCAGTGGGTTCGCCAGTTGGTTCACCAGTGGGCTCGCCAGTTGGTTCACCAGTGGGCTCACCAGTTGGCTCTGCAGTGGTACCACTGGGTGGGGCGCTCGTGGTGCTGCTTGCGGGGGGAGTGACGTCCTTGTAAGCATCAATACCCTTCTGGATCGCGTTGGAAATACCAGCAGCGAGCTGCTTGGCGATGTCCTTCACAGCCTCAGGGACCTTGGAGCTGACGGCCTCGGCGAGAGCGGTAGAGGCGGCGAACTGCTGGTCGAGGTTCTCTTTGACCGTGAAGGCGAAGCCTGCGGCCACGAAATCCTCTTTCGCGGCAATGACCTCGCCGATCGCTCCCTCAACATTCTTGGTGAGGGCCTGGACCGGGGTAGTAAGCCCGAGAGCGTCCATCAGGGAGAGTGGCTCCTCGGCTTTGGCGGTCGCGACGCCCTTGTTGATGGTGGCGACCAAAGCATCGCCGGCACTGGTAACGGGGCCTTCTTGTCCGCCCTTGATGGCGGTGGAGAGGGTGGCGACACCGGCCTCGATTTCGCTGAAGATTTCCTTGAATGCTTCGATGCCACGTTTGGCGCGGATGGGTTCGGAAACAACACCAAGGGCAAGGCCCACGGTGATGAGGGCGGCGGTCACCTTCATTTTGTTTGAAAGAAGTTGATACGACGGCAAGAGAATGTATAAAACGAAAGGACAAAATTTGCGAGTCTGTAGCAAATTTCACAGATACTTCCACTGGTGAGATGATAAACAAAGCAGGAAAGGAAATCGTGGGGAAAAATGCCGCTGGCTGGCTCTATATATGTACTCCGTACCAGAACACGCTCTCCTATTCCTGCTCGCCACTGCGGGTACCCCGTCCGTTATTTGATGCCACGAGCAGGATCAACCGGATCAATCATGGTATGCCTCGGCCGTGCCCCCGATTCAGCACCTGAAAATTCCAGGATCAAGGAGGGCGCTTGGTGAGGATGTGGGCTAGCCCATGATGTAGACGGGGCCTGTGAATCCTTAAAGTACGCTACTTCTGGGTGTTTATACATGGCTGGTAGTATTTTCTCGCTGTTTGTCCTGGACACGAAACTTCTTCTCCGTGGTAATGCGGGCTAGTTCGGCCTGGCAGGGACGATATACAGTTAGAGTGACATCAAGTGGTCCAGAATGCAGACTAAAGAAGCTTTACCGTTACGCGAGGGAGCACATTTGCGGCGCCCCCCATTGCATGACTGTCATTGATTGGTCGTCCCAACCACCAATATAATTTAAAGTACGCTTAGTTTAGCTTGGAGTGGCTCGTTAGTTAAAGTTAAGGCACAAGGCACCATGACCATGTTCATAAAGGAACTTTCGCGCTGTTGGGGCCCAAGCCCCTTGCGCGGTTGGCGCTGAGATGGACATGTGAATATTTCTACTTCAGACAACCCCCAATCCAGGAACGACAGCCCATCTAATTTTACCGTGATTTTGGGCGAACATTGCGGAGAGTTGCTGAAACAACGGTTAAAAACGAAAGGTGAATTCTGCCGAGTTGCCCCATGGGGTAAACTAGCCCTAATTGATTGTTCATTTGCCAACTTGCAGTTCTATAGACTGTCACCAAGCAATTGTCTCAGGTTCCCCACCAATATCATTCTTTAGCCCCACAGTCTAATTTCTCTGCGACAACTAGGGCCCTCGTTTGTCGAAATCCTTGGAATAATCCTATCGCATTTTTGCACGTGAGCCTCGGTGTTCCCTAGGGATCCTGGACTTAACACGCAGCAAGCGGCGAGCAATAATCAAGAATAACTCATGCCTGGACGACGGACGTCGACTATATAATTGGACGAGATGGGCCATTTCTCTCCCCGGCTCCTCCATTGGTGGTTTGCGGGTATTTTTATTAATATTAATATTAATACTAATATTAATATATTTTATTAAGACGCTACAGGATACCCTGCAAATTGCTGGGGTACCAGGGACTTCGTTACGAAGACCCTGCAGACGAACTCCTTGCTCCAAATAAATGGAAAACTAACTAGAACAACACTAAAACACGTGCTGCAGAACCTACCGAACTCGAAATCATGAAGAGCAATTAATCAATTCAAAGGAGTCAGTTGTTTTACATCGTCAATTTTAATCCACTGTTTACGGAGTATTTAGCCTGCGAAAGATCAGCGGTGTTCTGGGATAGAAAAAGAGCGTGGCTCGAGCTCCACTTCACCCAGCCCTTAGCTTGAAATTCTACCCAGCAAGGATCCCCTTTCCCCGCAACAAATCTCTCATTGATGATGTTAATGGCGCTAACAATTGTCGTCTTTCTGGCTATTTTGTATTTAGGCATGTCAAGCATCCTTCAGCCGTGGCGCTCGTGTGCGTGCGTTTTTTAACTACCTCGCGATGCCCTCATAAATGATAACTACCAAAGGGTCGTCAAAAAACATGTCCTCAATGCGCCTGGTAACGTGGCGTTTTCTCAAAAGCCGACCAACTCATACGGCCCATTTGGGGGAAGGGAGGGGGACTGAAGATGGTAAAATCTCCATCCACAATGCCATCAACGTGCATATCGCAAAGGACGCATGATTGAATATTAACTTTCGCTTCGTGGAGGTTCATGCAAGAAAGACTCCGAGAGAACACGGCTTTATCTTTTCTATCGTTGACGGACTCGAGAGACATGTGGACGGTAGCCCTGGATATGACTCCAGACAATGGTGATTTGCCTGACGAAGGGCACCGCACCCGCCAAAAAGCGTCCATGGGAGCGGAGGAATACTCTAGGAGATTTTCCGGCGAGGAATGCAGCTCATGGCATCACAGTTGCTACTAATAAGGACACGGGTTTCGCGTATACTGTTTATGGCATATGGTTCCGTGAAACGGGACATTGCCAGCCTGATGTATTCCGGGCAACATTGTCTATAGAACAATCATGTATATTGTTCCCCCTTTATTCATGGAGAAGCCTGACAGTTGAGATAAATTAACGGACTGGATAGGCAAATATTCTGTTCTAAATTCAGTATCATTCTCTTTTCCTCTCTTTCTTTCTTTCTTTCTTTCCTTTTTTTCCTTTTTTTCCAGTTTCTATTCATAATTCTTTCTAAGATACCCCATTTCTTAATCGATTATATGGATTCAAGCAACCTTTTGTGAATAATCCTTCAAAAAATTGTCTACCAAACATGGGCAACAGGCTACCTGGCCACGAGAGGAATCGATTCGGAGCAACGATATCAATATTGCGGGCGTCGAAATGGTAACGTTAGCTAGTAAATCCGGGTCCAAAGTGGCTTATGAAGGGTCCGTTCGTCACAATGCACAACACCAGCCCCAGCTCCGTTGATCAGCGCCCGTTAAAACGCCAGACTCTCCATGGTGGCTGAGACAAAATGCCACAAAAATGACAACACGCAATGCCGCAAGGTTGATGTTGAAGAGCAGCGGATTCTCCAAACACAACCGTCTACCTTGTATCCAGATTTGGTCAGTTTTTAGCTTGCTAATGCTTATCTGGGCCAACTGCGGGATGGCTTGCAAAAAAGAATATTCTTCAGGGCAAGATTAAAGCTTTATGGTCATTAAAGCCACAGACGGACTCTGGCAGGCCAATATTGGGAGCTATTAATAACGTCTCTCTGTGCGTCATATTCTCATAGATAGTACGTGGAGGGGTTATCTCCTCCTCGTCACTTCTTTGGATCCTCATAGGGCTGGCGCTGAGTATAAATTGCTTGTCAACCAACTGCTGAGCTTTACTCCGCGTTTCCCGCATATATTTCAACATCATGAATCCTATTTCTCTCTTTCAAATGTCACCAACGACATGATTTCATTCCTATCTGTTCTTCTATACCTATGCTAGCTACGTTCTACCTCATGGTCCAGCCGTACACGCCAACGCGCGAATGAGAACCACCTACATCCATCAATGAAATTTTCCTCGACGGACTGATCTTCGCAGCCAAAATCTGCGTGATTCTTTGCGAGGGCAGGCAAGAATCAGACAGCAAGCAACATATGCCTAAACTTCTTAACCAGCCCTCCCCTTGTTTTGCCTCATACAACGGCGGCGTTGGAAAGCGGCCAAATATGCCCTTCTCACACCAGATTCGGAACTCTGGCTCTGGAATAAAGAGTCAGGCTTCATTTCTCTTAATTGGGTTTGAGCTTCAGGTGGCTTTCAATCACATTATCTTGTCCATCCCCTGTCGTCGTAAGTTGACAGCCTTCGAAATAGCTGTTTCCAAAACGCTGTAACCTCTATATGCTGTTCAAGATCCCGCTTGCGGGTATGACCGTAATAGCAGATGTGCTGTTTTGGCTATTTATGACCTTCGTCTCGACATTCCGGAATCTTTAATTACATCGCATTTCAACACAGCCTGATGATGACTGAGTACAAATACCTTCTATCGCTTCTCGTTCCGGTTGCGAGTTTGGTTGATCAAGCAACATTCACATTATCAAATAAAGAGAAATTTTCAAGCTCATCAGAGCGTGACTGCCATCCTATGGCACGAAAAGTGGTTCGTCCACCCTTCATTTCTTCTCTAAGTCTCCCTTCACTCTGTTTGTGAGCCAGGCCTCTTGCAGATGTGCATAAACAAGTTCCATGCCCCTACTTAGCACTCAATAGTAACAGCCCGTCGTTAGGATATATCCGAACCAGCTGGCCTGCAGCGCACTGTTGACGACCATTCCCTTCACCACAATCATCGGGGTCCGAAATTAAGAGGAAAGACACCTAAGTAACTTACGATGTTTGAAACAGCTAGTTGCATCAGATCACCATAAACAACAGCGAGGTCTCGCTCACGATACATATCACCCGATACGATGCCATATATGTCAACCAACCAATATTTTCTTCACTCCTACATCTCCCCAAGCTCGCGGTGTACCCATTAGAGTCATGATCAGGATGGACGGTACCACCTTGACACTTCCCTCCCCTCTCTTATCCTAAATAAGACCGTCATTGCTAGCTGAGAAAATATCCGATTCGATTCATATATCCATACATAGGATATACAACAAGTTTAACAAACGGATCTTTACGTTACGATACTTAGTCGTCAAACACCCACTACATACCTAATATGTCACCCGATGACAACAATCCTTCCTATACATATGTTCTGAATACCCTCTGGCCGTGCCTTTGGCTCTGGATATATGGGGTCGTGAAGGATCCACCGCTCCACAGCCAGCCAGCTGTTGACAAGGTACCAACTTGCTTCGTGTCCGTATAGCAATTTCGCCCTTCTATTTATGGGGATGTGTAGGTTTATTTATATTCTTGTCATTTTCTCCTGCTGCGAAGTACTGACCCCGAATTCAATCGAATCGATGTCTTTTAATGGATGACTGGGTGACGGGCTAGATGACTAGCTAGCGAACTGGCTGATATTATATATATCTAAAGGGCCTTGACAACCGTCCCAAAATGTACCAGTGGCAGAAGCTATGAAATGGACCGACCTGAGGGGTTTTTCCTTTCTTCCAGATGCCATATGCTGGAGCAGAGCACATTTCCGAATATATCCTGTATCCGGCAACAGCTATGAGCAGATGTACTCCGTACACCGCGAAGCATTGAACTACAGTTGCCGTGGCCTTTGCGTTATGTTATACCAATGTACACGCACATGTACATTATTGTGATGGCTAGCACCAGGGGAGTTTTGAGGTATGAGATTTTGAGGACCTAATTGATATCTATGAAGATGCTGGCGATAGAAATTGAATTAACAGAACTACGACCCTTAGAAAAATCACATTTTTTTTATTAGTTCTGCAACTACTTAATTACCGCATTGCCCTTTCAAAATCTATCGCTTATTTCTTCTGGGGGCAGGGTGGCATTCCTCAAAAATGAGGTGCGAACTCACCCTATCTATGATTTCCATCTCGTTTAAACCGACCACTTGCACAAATTTTTGCTTCCATCAACTTCAGGAACCACCACCAACGGCATAAAGTCCAGTAACTCTCCCTCGTCTATCACATACGAACATAGGGAGTGGAAAACAGGGCTTCCCGTCCGCTCAGCCGTTCTTAAGCCACTCGCCGGCCTGTTAGTAGTTGGGTGGGTGACCACCAGCGAATCCGGGCTTTCGTATGTTTTTAATTTTTTAATTCCTTTTTGTATTTTCTATTTGTTGTTCTAGGGGCGGAAAACTACAGTCTCAGAGGAAGCGAGTGAGTGGTGACAACTTGACTTGTTTTTGAGCGTGTCAGCCAGGAAGCGTCAAATACATAATTATTCAACAGGCGGCAGGAATGAGACTCCGTTGCCAAAGTTGATAGCATGACAGGTTGATTCATAGCTGAGGCTTTCGTAGCATGGGAGTCCCATGTAGTTAGTTAGTGGCAAGAAGAGAGAAGAGGTGCAAGTAGTGGACTGGCATCGTTCGACTCCTATCTCTAATGAATTGCTGTGGGCTGTAGACAATACAATGCCTTTGTTCCATGACTAGAATAATCTCCATACCAGCAACGAAGAGGGCTAGTGTTGCCGTAAACTGACAGGGCCAGACATATAGTAGTGAAAGGAGATCTTGATATTTGTTTCTCAGATAAATCCTGCCTCTATTAATTCAGGCGTTGTTTCTGCTTCTCCAGTATGGGATTTCAAAGTAAACAAATTAAAGAAAGCAAGAGGGATTTGTTTGTTGCAAATCCCAACTCCGCCCGTTGCTTGATTGAAGGACGCGTGCTTGCTGCCTGTTGTCGGAAATAAGAAAATAAAAGGAAAAACGATGGTTGCTACGGAGTACAGTCGGGACATACGTACATGGACATACATCCGAAAGTCAGCCTTGCCATCTTTCAATAGCAGCCACTCCCCATTCCTACCTAGTTACCAGGCAGTCGCTAGGTATGCATATACCAGGTGGAGAAAAGAAAAATGTGCTAGGATACTAAATTGTTATTGTTGTTTAGAAACAAGTTCGCGCCATGAGTTTTCTTTTCTCAGTTCTCCATCCATCCACCATTCAAGGCTCAGATTTGTAGTGCCAGAGATACCAAGGCCACTCTGCTGCATCTAAACAAGATAGTCTAGCCCTATCCAGAGATTCTAAGCACGAGTTTCGCGATATCGCAAGAAAGACTGGTGGCGGGGCTGCCGATCATTGCTCACCCCTCCTATTATTCTAAATATTGTGGCCTACCTAACGGCGGCGGAGAGAACGCGGGACTCTACCATTGAGTGGTTCGTGGGTTCCCGTCAGAAGGGGAACCAAGAAAAACCAAATACACAACTGAAAAGGAGAATGGATGACACTCGATTCATCTGCATGCCCTTTTCATAACCGGGTCGTGAATCCCAGGCTGCCATGACAGGGTTTTTGCGGTGAAGATGATGACGGGGTTATGGTTCCTTGTTCTGAATGCTGGAGGGTCTGGAGCTGGGAGCAGTTTGACAGGCTGAGGTCTCGAATGTCAAGGGGGACGCCATCCGGGGCTTGCCACGTCAGAAGGACTTTATTTTTCAGTCAGGGGTTAGCTAGCTAAGTAGGCAGTTAGTGAATGGGAGAGGAGTCGTTGGCTGTTAGTAGGTGAGAGACAAGGGGTGCTGGCCCGCAAGTTTGCCTAAGATTGAGCTTTCTAGGTAGGTATAGAACATTTCCTAGAGATGACGAGTTCCAGATATGCTAGACTTGGAGAGGTGGTTGGAGGATGTGGGAGGATGTGGGAGGATGTTGGAGACAGGAGAAACAAAAAGGAGGCTGGCTGGCGCGGGTTTGATACTAGTGGACGCGGGGAGCCGCATACTGATTTGATTGGTGGAGAGTTAATCTTGCTATCAGATGACACTAGGTTTTATTAGGACTAGTGGCATTGGCAGCCGAACCAAGCTGACAAACCGACTATCGAAAACAGGAACATCCTTGGAAACGGGAACATAGTACGACGTGCATCAAGTTGGATATGTCTCTTAATTGACGGGAAGTACAACATCTACTCTACGTCTCCCAGCAGGGCTTGGGGTAGAGGTGTCAACGCAATCAACTCAACTGCTAAACAAAAGCTAGCAACTAACATGACAGCTCATCCCATCCCATCCATATCACCTAGATATTTGAAGAACTGTCGGCCATCCATACAGAGTACACAGCCCATAACTCTCCGCAAGAGGGGGGCGCGGTATGCATATGCACACATACCATTTATGCGTAGAATCCCTGCCCTCAGCCAATCGCCCATCCATCCTGGGAAACAAGATCGATTTTTCACCATCGATCGGACGTGCATTAACCTGCTGAAAGCCAACGGAGCGGGTAGAAGTAATCAGTCCCCTCTGCCCCCGGCAGCTGCGCTGCGATAGGAGGTGGCGGGCTTAAAATTAAACTGTCATACACATACACTGCATACAGACTTACACCATCAATTCGCACCGACACCCTCCACCCAGGCAGAAGCGTCGGCTGCCAGACGAGATCCCAATCCAACCAAGGCAAGCGGGCACATTCCTGTACGACTAGATAATGACCTTCGCGAGAAGACGGGGTATGGTGCTGGATGTTTGAATTTATCAGAGAGCCAATCACTGGCCCCTTGTCATGTATCTGTTGCATTCGTTCTGACTCCCAAGCCTCTTGATCTGAAAGATGACTGCGCAACTACAGCAGAAAAAAGAATCTGAAAATACAAACGGCCCTCGAAAGCAGTAACTGTATAATAATATTAACACCCAAACGGATTGGGCAACCCGGGCTAGTCAACAATTTTCGAGAAGGAAAAGGAAGAAGTGTCGATTATTTTTCTTTTCTTTCATGCTCGAAGCCACGCGGGAGTCCTTTTTTCCTTTTGTTCTTTGCTCGAAGGCGGCCAGATCTTAAAAAAAATTACAACTGCTCTTATCTGCATGCCATTGCATGAGCAAAGCCATAACAGCAAACAAACGGACTTGTGATGATTTTCTTTTTGCCTTCTTCTTTGCGTAGAATCTTGAGGGACTGGGAAACCCATGGATATAGATATCGTGAAGCACCGCAAGCAAAGTAAGCAACCACAAGCAAGAATCCGTCTTGGATCTAGCTATATGATGTGCACAGCACTTCCGTTGACTGTACAGTGTAAATATTATGGTTATGCATTCATTCAAGGCGAGAAAATGTAACATTCGATTTAAAGTGTTTTTTTATTTAAAAAAAGAAACATTGGCAGCAGCGGTTTGCAGAAATTCATGCCAACAGGGTTTCACATCAAACACGTTCGTTTTGTTGCTGTTGATGTTGCTGCTATTATTATTCTCCTGCCGCGGTATAACGGACCTAGGCAGGGAAAAGTGATGAAATTACCGGATCTGATCTATCGTCCGTGGCGGCGGGTTTGGGAGTTTTCTTCGTTGTTTACTACGTACGGAGTCTATGATGAGGATGATCTATGGAGAACGGGGGTGTGTTTTGTGAATGATACGAAGATACACAATACATACCTGCCTAGGTACAGTACATATATACCAAGTCTCCATAACCCAACTTTTCCCCTTGTTCGGTTAAGACGTATTGCAAATGTACGCAACAAGTTACTCTGTGAGCAACGGAGCTAAGCACGCGACTCCAGCGTTGACTTTAAATTAGATCAAGAAATAGAATGAAAATTATAAAGAAGCCATGATCACGGGCGGCAGAGATAAAGTATATATCCCCTATTAATTATGATATCATTGCAACAAGATGTTCAAAAACAGCTTCGATCAAAGGTTCTCTATCTCACAGAGTTTCAGCTGAACCGTGGTCAATTACCCAGGCACAGGAACAGAACCAAAGAGCGAGGCCAGATGTGCGGTATTGTATTCGGAACCATGACGGTATGGGTATTGAAACAATATCACCATACATTGTATTCTTATAATACGGTATCTTATTTCTAACTGCCTGGGCTTTTTGATCGATAAAATAATAGTTCAAGATTTCATATCAGAAATCGCGAAAATAAATAGCCGTGGTGGAGCATAGACACGACTTGAAAGAATATCCGTCGTCATTCAATCAACAAGCTATATCAGGCTCTCGAAACCAATTACCTAGGTACCCTTTCTTCCCCTCCCTCTTCTCAAGATCCAGCTCTATACCTCTGCCTGGGGCGTGAAAACAGCTTCTGATGAACATGGCCAGCATCATCCTAACTCTCATCCCTTTTCCGTGTAGCGTAAATGGGCCTGCTAAATCACAATTGGGATGGCAATTAGCAGTGCAAAAATAGCACAAACACAAGCATAAAACACAGGACGTCATTGGATGTTATTTAAGAAGGGTTCTTCGGCGCAATGAAAATAAGCGCGACTCTTACAATATTTCCCGCGCGCCCTAGCCAATCAGCGCGTGTTCCTTGGCCGCGGAGCTTCTGGATATTTGACAGGGCTAGGATTTCACTTTGAAGATGTTGCTTTGACTGGCTTGCTCTTTGCAAAGTTCCTGTACGGGAGCAGCATCCTTCATGTTTCCCTCAATTTTGGTCTCGACGCGTCAGACGGTTTCACTGGTTGAGAGAACCTCGGGAAGAGAAGTTTCGCATGCCTTAGGGATTTTAGATTTCATGATATGGCTCAGCAGGCGGCTATTGCATTGATTATTGCCCCCTGATTTAAGTAAGAGAGCCACTTGTGTGAATTGTGGGTTGATTATTGAAAACATTTGGAAACAATGGCTGAGTTTTCTTGGAGCTTTCCTTTAGTTCTTTCTAACTTGCTTGCTCAGAGGGCTTGAAAAGCTAAATCTGACAAATGTCAGCTAGGAAATCCAGAATACGCGGATAAAATGGGAATACAATTAGCCGGTCAGCTCTTTTTCTGATTTTCTTTTTTAAGTTAAGCCCTTTCTCGTTTTCAAGGAATGCGATTGCTCGTTATTTGATTACTTGGTCCACCGATGACGATTGTTAGGCCGAATGGTTTTCTTTCTGCCCCTGCATTTGCTCCATATTGCGGACATACTACACCAAGAGGAGCCATTCAGAAATCAGCTTACATTTACAACACCATGTATGTATCCATTTTATTACTTACTGTAACTAACTAATCCATATCCGCCTTCTGTTTCTTTGGCTTTGAACCTTCAAGCGGTGGGACTCAGGAGTCAGGAGAGGAGGAGTTATTTTATGAAAATGAGCACGACTGCGGTAGCTGTATAGAAATCAAACTCGAGCTTCAATAAAAAATATTTCCAACTGAAATTAACTCGGAAATGATGCTATTCTCCCTCGGGTGGTGTGGAGAAATGAAAATGCCAGGCTCAATCGAGAAATCAACGTATATTATTTATTGCCCTATACCGATTTAGGCATTGATTTGTACAGTCCTGTACTGTATCGTAAGGTAATGTATTATAGTTATTTTACATACAGGTAACTTATCCAACA
Source organism: [Emmonsia] crescens (assembly GCA_002572855.1). Taxonomy (NCBI): domain Eukaryota; kingdom Fungi; phylum Ascomycota; class Eurotiomycetes; order Onygenales; family Ajellomycetaceae; genus Emergomyces; species [Emmonsia] crescens. Next base: position 52,031 of record PDND01000061.1, read on the forward strand.
GAACCATACAGCCATGCACACCAAGATTCCCCGCAATAGGAAAGGAAAATAAGAAAACCTAAGCCGATGTAAATGTGAATTCCATGGCAAAATTATGCGGGGAGTGGCGAGCTCTATATCCACTAGAGACACAGAGGACATGGGATCTTTCATGGCTAATGCCCCTCAATATAAACGAGAAACAAGGCCGCAAGGGGAAAGGCAAAAGTAAACGAACGGGTAACAGACTGAGGCTGAGGCTCAGATTCATCAGGCTTGTGCTGTCGCCTAAAGGGGTCCGGGACCCTGGACATTTTTTTCTCGCCTCCTTTAGCTGCATCTCGTCCCTGGATACGCTTCGCTAGGGGCTAGGTTTAGGCGTACTCCGGAGGTTGAGCTCAATGTGCAGGGCGCTTAAATTTATGTACTGTACAGTACGGAGTACATCAGCAACCCTTAAAAATAAAAGCTATGGTAATTTGAGGTTTTTGAGGGATTTGAATACTCAGTAAGTGCGTCCTTGCTTTTTATTATTTTTACAATCAATATGTTCTCTGTGGATGGTTGTAAAGAGAGAGTATCAAAATTTGATAGAGTATTCTGAGTAACAATATGATGAATGAAAGCTACAGAGTTGTTGGCTGTTTAGAAGAGACAAGACCGTACGTACACTACATGTACAGTGGAGTAGGTATTCTATATCTTGTATGTCATCTGTATGCAACTCATTTTCCAGCAAACTACAACGAATTGACACCAAGGAGTCTATTCTGCGAGGACAATGTTTGCCTTTTACCTTGTGTAAACAGGGCAGAAAAGCAATATATATATATGCATATAAAGTTCTTTAAGATATGTACAGAGTATGCAAAACTGAAGTATGTGCTTCCATGAACAGAGAAATCACCTTTACTTACAATATTTTACATCTGCCGTACTGTATGTACAGTACATACACGGACATCGATCTCATTTCAAGCCAAGCCACCTCTTATAGGCGCGACAAAAACCTCTTAAACCCCCCTGGCCTTGCATCTCGCGTTTCCCTGTTCAATTGCCTTCTCTAGCGTCTGATTTGCTGCCAGATCTCTGATGCCAGACGCACCATTTGACGCAATGGATTTTTCGGGGCTGGGCTAAACTTCGGTTCTTTTTGTCCATGAGTTATTTCTCCTTTCTTTGCCAAAAGGCACGTCATTTTTGCACAATGCTTTCTTTGGACCACGGCCACGCGCTGTAGTTGGTATTATTGGGTAACTAACCTTCTGCTGGCTTGCGGGATGAATGAGGATATGGTACTCCGTACGAGGGTTTATGATGAAATCGATTGGATTGGTTTGGATAAATATTTGTTCCTATAGGGGCGCTTGTCGATTTTAAACTTATCCCACGGCAATGGGTTTCATGCATGTGGTGGGGTTTATTTCCTCGTCCACACGAACCCTCTTGACTGCTAACTTGAACTTGAGCCTCAATCAACGAAATGGACTGGATACGCAATACTCTCCAATCACCGGTTCGATTTCGGCCCCTCTAGAGAACCAACCAGCTCATAGTTCAAATTCAAAAGTTACCGTCCCATCGCCGGCCCAGTCATCGAGGAAACGGCATTTTAGGCTTGTGAAGGATGAAAAGAGGAAAATGGGGTTTTCATAGATACAACCGTTCAGGTAATAGCCATAAATACATAAATACTACTATACGGAGTAGTTACTGTTTATTCCTTTGTGCCTTGCTAGAGTTTTTTTTCCAACGGGGAAAAGAATTTAAGCTTATTGGTTCTCCCAACCTAAATCCACATTGCGTCTCGAGATGGTTCTCATGGGACCGGGAAGAAAATTCTTTTCAGCTTCTCCTGTGCTTCCCTTTGGCTCGCGAGAGGTGGGCTAGACCCATATCGGAGAAGAGTGGGCGGAGGAGAGCGGATATCTACCGCGGTTGGAAGTTTTCGAGTTTTGGGTTTTTGAAGATACTTATTTGTTCATTATTGATTGCTTTCGTTCAATTCCATGGGATGATGATTCATGGGATGAGAGAAGTGGGATGTAATGGGCGGTTTCAGGTGCATATAACTAATTCAATCCATACATTAAGGCAAGGTAAACCCGTAACTAACTATACATACAAGCTGCATTCTTCCAAACCGTATCATTGGAGTGGGAAGTGGGAGTGGGAGTAGAAAGCAGGCCTATTTGAAACGATGAACACACAGTGATTAGCCATATAATTAATTAAATCTGGACCAAAGAGCCCTGGAGGCTGGAGAAGGATAGGGTAGCCCTATGGATCTTAACCAACCAGATATAAAACAAAGCCTCTCAGCCGTATCTAGACGTACCCGACGTCTCATACTCGGTACGGAGTACTAACTATGTATGCGTTACGATGAAGTGGTACATACATAATGTACGATGAGGCCAAACAGACCCAACCAGACAGACAAGAAAGCCCCCGTATTTAACATGGGCGGTTGCGACGACTCAACCACCAATATTATTCACTGGGCGAAGTTATCCCGATAGGGCGACGAGAATAACAATGAAACGGAGTTTCAGAAGGTTCTTTTCGACATCAGCGGGTGAAGCATGAATTCAGTCATTCTCCGGCGTTGTGCGACATACCCCACGCATAAAATACACGGAGAGAAGGCCAAAACCTTGGGTTTGGCGTGTAGCAGGATATTTATATCTTAGGGGGCCTAAATGTTAGATGTTAATTAAGTTAATGCTCTTTCCGAAACTTGAGGATCTGCATTTGGGGGGTTTTTATTTATTTTGATATACAGTTACATAGCTGTTCAAGCATAATTTACTCTCTTGTTTCTGGGCATTCAAATTACATACATCTCTCATGTTTCATTCTTTGTCCATATCTGTAGGGTTGTTGGCGAATGTATCGTATGTCCAACGTTTCCCCCCTGTTCCATTTAACTGCATCAGCTTGAAACTGCAACGAGTTCATTTATTTCCAGAAAATTAGATGCCTGAATAAGTTTTGGTTTTGGTTTTGTCTGCTCTGTTTCAAAACTGCATGCATTCATGGCTGTTGGGTGGACAGGGGTGTTTATATAACTCCTTCGTTGCCATTGTTAACATTAACTACATGTGCCTTGTAACTAAATACCCGATGCTTGTTATATAGCACAAGAGATGGGCATTCTGTCCCAAGGATGAAGCTATCTGCTGGTTGCATAGAACTATTGAAAAAAAAAGGACTTTCAATAATTCACATGGGTATTATGGATGAAAGAGCTAGTTTATGTAATGTGATAAGTCAATTTATTTTATGCGCGCCAGCGCATCGTAACGTTTAGGAGAAATCACTTTCCTCTGACATTTGGTTAAAATCTCATAACTATTACATACCATCCATATGGATAATTTAACAGAGTATACTACGTATAATATACACTTTTTATCGTCGGAGAATTATCGACCTGCGGCACTATCCAACCATCCACCCAGTCTCAGGGAGACGATGCGTCCTAGCTCCACGGAACCGTCATTTCTCACCGACAATTCTTCCATGTCGCGAATGATCCGGTCAATATATTCTCCTGCACCACTAAACTCTAGGATAATTGCAATTGCACGATGTAGAGCAAGTAATTGTGGTGATGGTGGGTCAATGCTGCAATTAGAGGAGGGGAACAGGGTACATGTTACTGGGAGTTTAAGCATATGAACAACCGCCTGGTTTGAGGAATGAATTCTGTAAGTATGTTCAGAGTGTGTTGGCCCATCCAGGGCTTCAAATGATATTTGGAACAAACCAAAACATTCATGGGCACGACCTGTCAATGTGATGGCATTGGTCGGGCGGTCGATATTCACTCCCCCAATTACATGAACAACGCCTGGGTCAAGCATGTTGAGAATTGAAAGGGCGATTTTCTTGGATTTGCTCTAGATATCGCAGTTAGGAAAATTGTTTTCATTAGAGAATTCGGGAGGCGCTGAAACATACCAACTCTAGCTGGCCGCCAGCAGCTTTTGCAGACATGATAGAACGTGGTATGATATGGGCAACTTCAAGTTCGTCAAAATCGTCATGGTCAAAGTCTAGCGGCCGCTCATCATCATCCTTTGGGCTGGCGCTTCGATCCGCCCGGTTTGCAGCCTCGGGGAAGTTGAAGGCCCGCGTCACCACACACCGGTTGTGGTCCCGAACTAGGCAATCCCGGTAGAGAGTGGACAGCCGTGCTGGTGTCCCAATTACATTTTCAAGCGACGGAGCTGACAATGCCGTTGGTGTCTGCTGCGGTGTCTTTGAAACTGCAGCCTTTACTATATAGCAAAGCAAACCTGGGTTAGCAGAACACGGTAGTTAAGAGACATGTGGAAGACATACGCGGTAAGAAGAAGTTCTCAAATAGATATTCCGCAAAGGCGTTTACCACCCCCTCAACCTCCCGGTCTCGTGTTGGTGTCCGGCCAGCGTGGGAGCCAAACCCGGCAAATCTTGATAGGCCCCGGCCAAAATTGGCCGCCTCATGGCGGGCTTGGATATCGCCATGATTGTCATCGAGAAAAGTAAAAAACAGGTGTAGAAAAACATCTTTTGACCGTGAGTGCTCGTATGTTAAGCGCACAAGGGTGGTCCTTTTATAAGGACTGCTGCTCTGGAACGGTTCGCAGTGGCTTATGAATTGGTTGAACAGGAAATCCGCCTGAATTCTCTCTGTGGTAGGGAGGGATATCACAGGGAAGTCAAGAATTTGTTCCAACACGCGCGAGGGCGACGGTGAGCCGTCGACTGGCATCTTTCAACTTCTCCGTACCCGCTACTACGGGCCATGCTTTCCAGTGCTCCGTTGTGCTCCGGGTTGGATAAATTCCGCTACGGTGATTGGTAGCCCAGTAGATTTCCTTTCGTGGTTTAACATCCGTAACTAGCGGTGCGAAAATTGCCGAGCAGGGAGCGTAAACACCCTTAGGTAGGGATAATTTATTCCTGTCTTCATGGAAAGTGATATACTGGGGTTTTTTATATTTTTTTTGCCAGCTTCAAGTTATGATGCCCAGTAAGGAGTGAAAATGAAAACGGGAGGGAGGTGAAAATATTGGGAGTCACGTGATTCCAATATCGCCTCAGGGCTGGACTTTTGACGATAGAGACTTTAGCTTTCTTCTTTAACGATTTGTTGCTGGGATTTAAACGGAGTTTCTTTCTCAAGGAAAACCTAGGTATACTGTGCCACTGTTGATTTCCAGATTGATGCATAAAGGCCGGATGAATGAAGATATATTTCAAAGAACAAGAATTCAGCAAGGAAAAAGAGGGAACAGAATATGTATATATCTCACTAAGATGGTTCTCTTACTTGATGCTTGGACCATGATGCACAGAAACTTGAACAGTGATGAAGAAGTTTACCAAATATAGATCCACGGATACTTTCATGAATGACTAACTACGACTAAGAAATCTGGTGGGAGAATCCATTTCTATCTTGTAAAAGGAACTTCTTAAAAGGTTCTAGATAACTACCTAGGTACCGGTAACATGGACATGTACCTTGAATGGTAAGTATGGTAGATTTTGTTCCTCTTCCCCGTATTCAACAACCTCGGGAAAGTCTGCAAAGCCTGATCTCAATGACTTGAAGAGCTATTTGGATATTCATACACACTTTTTTCTCATAATCAGTGAGTGAGGAGATGGAAATGAATGGATGAGTTATTCAGTCCTCACAAATCGATGAAGATAATTGATGAAATAGAAGAACTAGATACGGTCGGATTTCATCAGGGGATTGCTGATACATGTACGACATACATAACCACCCAGGTACCAGGTAGTTAGTTATAGCGGGGAGCAGCGGCGGGAGAAATGGAAGATATCATTATATGAAGATGATGATGCTATCACCCTCAACTCCCCCCTTCATAAAAACATAAATATACCCCTCTCCGGCAAGAACGGAATCGATCATCATTCATCCAGTCCGATCTCGGTACTCCGGAGAGAAGAAGAATAAAAATGAAATTAGCTTCAGCCCTGCCCTGGCTAATTGTTACCTAGTAGGTATAGCTGTAGTTAGTTTTGTCATAGATAAATGCATAGATGAGTCAAAACAGAGAATGATATATTTTTGACTTATCTTTGATGACTGATGAGATAGAATCTGGAATAAATGTTTAACTTAATTTTATTTTATATTATATTTTTTATCTTTCTTTTCTCATGCATTTGGCAAGCAATGTTGTTTTTTTCTTTTCTTTTCACTGTCTCCCCTTTGATACAACAGGCAAGTAGATAAAAAGTTTTATGTAAAACTCGCTTCTATTCTGTTCCCTGCCTGTGATATAATGTGATATATAAAAATGAAAATAAAAATAGAATCATTCATGAGCCCTCATCTTAGCACTGCAGAATATAATGTCAGAATTCAGAGAAAAAAAGAAAAAGAGCGAGTGACAACTTGCAAGTTTTTTCATAGATATAGATCTAGTTATATGGTTGATTTGATTGGCAGACCAGTGAAAAGTTAATTTTTTGACTTGTTTTCTGTTTCAATGTATGTTCTTACATGAATGCTGTTTGCTACCTACTACCTAGGTAATTTGTTGTTGATGTTATATATTTAGTTTGGTGGCTTGAAGTCCTCTTTTTTGTATGTTGTTTATTCTGGGAGTGGAATAGGTTAGTAGTTAACTGACCGGATAAGTTAGTATAAATAACCGCAGAATTGAGATGGAGCAGGTTGGGTCTGTTGCTTCAAATTGCTGCAATAATACAGCGCAGGTAACGCCGCATCGGGGGCATATTTGAAGAATGTTCATTAGGTTTCTTTTTTTCTTTCTTCACTCTTCTCAAAGCATAATTTTTTGAATGAGGGGTTTTGGAGATTTAACTACGCCACAAGTACAGATTAATCAGTCTCTAAAATAGAACAGTTATTGCCTCCTTTGCAAGGTTCCTCCTTATTGCTGATGGTTGTTTTTAAGATATCTGACATTGTTCTTATTTTGGTTATATTATTGTAAGAAAGTGAGGATTTAATGTGTTCATCATCTGTATCATAATATTCCATCACCTTTTTTCAGTAAACATGCAGAGTTTTTGGGTTATTATCTAGAGAAAAATAGGTAGATAGAATAAAGGAAAAAAGAAGGGAAACGGAAGAAAAAAACCTTCAATATAATAATAATAGGTAAGTAAATCTGCCGAGAACTCCGCATTCATAAACAGGGAAGGCTAGGGGCTTCCAAGCTCCATGGAATCCCCCAAGGCAGCTCAGGCCCTTTATTCGGCCTTTTTTCTCCAGCGGGCCAAGAACATAGAACCCTGGATTCAGTTAAAAGGGGGGGAAGAGAGAGAGCGAAAAAGCAGGAATTATTCCAACTCCATAATTTCGTTCTGGGGAGTCGATGACGAGCTGTTAGAGAGGTTCTAATGATTAGGCTGCTTTAACTAATGGATGGAAACAGGAGGTATCATCTGTAGGTAGTTTTTGATTGCCTGTTGGATTGAAGGGATCGATCTCCGTTCATGATGATGCGGGTATAGTCTGTTCCTTACCATTTTTTTGAGGAGTTATTGATTTAAGATGATTTTATTTACTGTATTGATTTGATAAATGTTTTGTTTCAAGGAATGCCCAGGCATTGCATCAAAGTGGAGAGCGCGCGTTTGGGACGCGATGTATCCGTAACTATCTATTAGTTAGTTTAGGTATCCTCGCGAATACGGGGAATACATTACTCTTGTTGTAGTAATGGATTGCGTCTCCAATGAGAATCTCCCCAATAATCCTAGATGGATGGAACTCAATCGCTACAAGGATACAAGAGACATCAGAACCAGGAACCAGCCAGCCAGCCACCAAGGGGGATATGATGATTAATATACTCCGTACATGTATAGGTGGGGACCCGGGACCCCGTGGACAAGAGTGCCCTCAATTTTATCGCTATCCACGTTCTCGCATTCAGTGAGGTCGCATCCCAACACCACAGTGACAGGAAGAGTGGGTAGGGAGGGAGTTTGGGAAGTAAATCGAGACTAGAGAGCGGGTAAGAGGGAGGGCAAGAGGCAAGTCTCATTTCTCGCTTCACCTGAGATCGAATAGATGCTGGATACCTAGGTAACTATGGAATAGATCAAACTTATATATAAGTACTACTACAGTTATGGAACAAACCCTCACCTCACCTCACCTCACCTCACCTCAACTCACCTCACTAACAACTTAAACTGCCTGCCAATTACTATTGCCCAACCAGCAACATGAGAGCGGAGGAAGCTGTAACATGAGACCTATAGAGTTATTATAACCCCATAACATATGACTTGATATTATACCAATTACCCGATACCTGATACCTGATACCTTGATACCTGACACCTGATACCTGATACATACCTGATACATACTCATACACCGTAAATATACCCATACAAAACCATACTATACATTATACAGCATTCTGTTCCCCCGAGCATACAGAGTACAGAGAATACAGACAATACATAGTGACCAATCACCCTTGATTGAGCCTCCAAACAGCCTCCAATCCTCGTTTCGAGCTAGCCCGGGGGCAGACAGCCCAGACAGCCCAGACATCTCTCTCTTACGCCTCCAACCTCCAACCTCATCTCTTCTTCTTCTTCTTCTTCTTCTTCTTCTTCCTCCTCCTCTTCTTCGTGTCTCAATCTCCCTCTCTCTCTCCCTCTCCCTCTCCTCTCTTCTTTTCTTCCGCATCCCTCTGGAGAGACTTCCTCCTCCTCTCCTTCTCTCCTCTCCTCTCATTTTTCCCTTACCCTGTAATTCTAGGAGAGAATCTGGGGATCTGGTCTGTCCGGTGGCTGACAATCCTGCATTGTCGACTTCATCGTCTCCCACCTTTCTCCCATTTCTCCTCAAACCCCCCTTCGTGTCGAGCTTTTTTTCGTGTGGTCTTCCTGACCTTCGATTCTCGACTCCTCTTCCTCTTCATCATCCCCCTCATCCCTCCTTTTTTATTCGCCCTCATTTCCTCCCTCAAAAAACCCCCCTCCCTCCCTCTCCTTTTTCGACAGCGTCCTCCCTCCCTCCCTCCCTCCAATTGCGACGTTGACGGTTCTCCTATTACCGTTGGTCTTTAAACACTACCCTACACGAGTTAAAAGCGAGAGAGGGGAAAGAAATAGGAGAAGAACAAGAATATTTTTTTTCTTGGGCCCGTCGTCTGTTCTGGTCTGCTTTTGTTCTGGGATTGCAAAGGTAAGCTCAATTGTGACTTTATAACTTGCTACGTATCTACCACATCCCAACCCCCCCCGAGTATATCGAAGAGTCCAATGCCCAATTCCTGGTGTATGCCCGTCCCCCCTGCACACCCACGACTATATTTCCCCCTCCCATTGTCCATTGGCAAGCCATTATCGAGTTTTGGGCGTGGAGAGACACGAATATACTTCTAGCCTACGACACCCCTTGGTTCGAGGGCATAGTACGGTGGACGTGCTGTCTCGAAGACTGGTCGAGTCGAAAAGGAAATAATTTACTGCTATGGATCCATTGGGGGAGTGAAAAGTCTACAAGGAGAATCTGGTGCTTGTGGCTCGTGTCCATTTAGGCTGTTTAGGGGGGTGTTCGTCGGCAAAAACTCTACACGACGTTAAATATCCCAGACCTTCATATACCTTCATCAAATGAATGCAATAGGGGCTAGGCTATTCCAATGATACGCGTATTTGGCAAGGGGACTTTTTATGCGGGCATATACCACTTCATCGCTTCATCCACCCATACTTCCCCACCAACCCCCCTTAATTTTGCTTCACGTTCGATTTTTGCCTGACTTGGAAACCTGGTCGAATAATATACTAATATTTTAAATATTTTAAAAATAGATCTCAGCATTTACAGCCATTGAAACTCTCCTTGCATCCAGTAAGGATTGCTTTCACCGCGGACACACCCACACCAAAGCTAGGCAAACCTTGAAGGTACGCTCTGGTTCCCGCCGCTGCCAACTGGCTCCTTTCATTTCTACCTCACTCCAGAAGGGCCTAGTGACCTTCACCACCATATCGAACACAAATTGACTTTTGTTCCTAGGCTTTGCAATTGTACCTTGTGGAAGCTTCTGTTTCCCCCCATCAGCAATCTAGAAGCTTAACGTGTTGGCTTGATAGGTGGAGACGTTGACTCGTCGTTCACCCGGCCATTTGCCCATCGATTTTCGAATTCAGCTTTACCCGAGTTCCAGATTAGATGACGCGACTGCTGTTGAAGTAAGGGTGACTATTTGCCCTTCTTGCTAAACGTCAAACTGGGTATGCCCCCCCACCCAGTTCAGATTGTCCTGTCAAATATTTTCATATTATTAACCCCGGAATTGAATTGCTGCTGACAAGTACAACCCTTCTTAGCTTTTTCTTAAAAAAAATAGATCCGGTCGACTGACCACTTCTCTTTAAACGTGCCGATTATTATCGACACATAACTCTCCTTAATTTTTCACCAACTAATTTTCAATCTTTAACCTCCCACTTAATAAACGACAGTCACTCTCTTTTACCTTCCGTCGTTCCTTTTTCAGCTTTTCAGATATACGGGTTATATTCCAGGTCCTCTCCTTCACCACAAATAACGCAACGTGTAAACTTTTCGAAGTGGCCTCCGAACCTTTTCGATCCCTCAAAACGTTATCAATATGGCTTACCAACACCGCCCCACGTCTTCGTTCCAGCCGTGCGACTCATACTTCGTGGAATCGTATGAACCAGAGTATCCTGGCCCCAGGCTTGGCCCAAAGGAGCATGCAAGACTGATCGCTCGCGAACGTCAATTTGCGATTGCTGATGAGTTGTCAAAACAAGTTAGCGATGAATATCAAGATGATATTCTAGCTCACATGCTCGTGATGGATGTTCGTCTCATGATACTTTTCTTCTTTTCTTCTTGTCCTTTTTGCCTTGGCTAACCTCGAGAATAGTCCTCGACTCTGCCGGATGTTGATTCGATCGATATCCAGACCGAGATCCAATGGTTCATGCGTCCCTATCTCCTCGACTTCCTCATAGAAGCACATACTGCCTTCCAACTCTTGCCATCCACCCTATTTCTTACTGTCAACTTGTTAGATCGGTATTGTTCCAAACGTGTGGTTTACAAAAAACATTATCAGTTAGTTGGATGTGCGGCATTGCTCATTGCGGCAAAGTATGGAGATAAAAAGGATCGTGTCCCAACGATCAAGGAGCTCAAGACAATGTGTTGTTCTCAATATGACGATGACATGTTCGTGCAGATGGAATGGCATGTTCTCCAAACTCTAGGTTGGGCGATAGGTCACCCCACTGTCGACAGCTTCCTGCAGCTTGCAGTTGTTGACACTCCATATGACCCAGAGGTCGAACATCTTTCGCTTTACATTTTGGAAATATCCCTATTCCACAGGGACTTTGTTTCGAAACTGTCGTCGGATCTCGCTCGGGCTTCGTTAGCTCTCGCTCGATGCGTCCTGAACCGCCCTCAACCCCGAAATACGGACTGGGCATCCCATTATGATTCACTGACCTTGGTGAACTTGTCTCAGCACTTGGTCCAGCCATCGCAGGTTCTTTGTAGAAAATACTCGTCCGCACGTTATTCTCGGGTATCAAGGCTTTTGGAGCAATTCCTTGCACACCAGGCGTCGATACCTAAGGCCTATACCCCACCAACTCCCACTGCAGATACTTCCTCCGAGCAACTCAAACCCTACAACGGAGAGATTGGGCTAGCTACCCCTCAAAAACCCCAATACCCGTCGACCATGCCCAATGGATATCTGACGCCGCCAATCACCCCTGAAAACGAGGCCTTCGCCGGTGCCGGGAATTCCAACATTCCAAAGTCAATTCCGGGTATTACCCATGGTTCCCCAACACCACCCTCCAGCGCCCAATTTCCACAGGCTTACCATCACCGTCCAGACGAGAACCCCTATAGCCAACATCAACACTTTACTCAACAGCCTTCTGTAGGGTACAATGGGGTGTTTTGAACGGCCAGATTGAAGTAGCAGCAAACTTTCCATGTTCCCTCTGTTCTAGGCACGCGATGATCTAGGGGCAGAAGCTTCAAGGCTCACCACATAATCATACGCCAAACAACATCCCTATGCTTTTTCCGTATTACATTCGATACTAACCATATTGATATACCCGCACCCCCAAGTTTTTTGGGAGTACCTGCGTGCCATGGGGATTTCCTCCTCCTTGGACACGCAGCAGATGTCACCCGATATTAATCCAGGCTAAAAAAAAACGACCGAAAGGCTTTTCTCTCCATATGTCGTGTTTGTGTTTTTCTAAAATTTAAAATTTATATCGCAGCATTACCCAGAAATTGCGTTTGAAAAAAAATCAATACACGCCACGCATGTTTTGTTTATTTTAGTTTCTTTGAAAAAACTTGTTCTTTTTTTCCTTAACTTCTAATTACCTAGTTTTTGATACCATCATCTGTTTTTCCCCTACGGGGGATGGATGAAAACTTCATTCTCCAATCTAGCATTTGCAAGCGCGAGTCGTTTCTAATCGAAGATTCCAAATTTATTTTTTTGTTTTGTCTGTGTATCAATCTTCTTTTTTCTTCTTATTTCCCCAATTTATTTCCTTTGTTAGTGAAGCGTTCCGCGAAATTCATCCATCCATCATCATTCATCATCATCATTTTTCTTTCTCTTCCCCTTCTACCGCTTGTCGTCTACTCAATGTACTCGTTCGGTTTTCTATTTTCTTCTTGTTGATTCTCATCTATTTATTTTATTGCATGCAACTGTGTAAACATGTGTATGTTTGTCTGTGTGCGACTATTCTATTTCACCCTTCCCTTCCCCTAACTTACCTACCCTACCTACCCCACCCCTTAATACTGTTTTGAACATTTTATATACCCCCCCTGCAATAAGGAAAAATAAACTTGACCCGTAATTCCCCCCTCTTTCTCTTTCCTTCTACACGGGAAGGGAGGGGGGGGGTGGTTGGGCACAAAATACAAAAAATGGACTCGGTCAACTCAAACAAAGGGTAGTACGAAGCTTTTTTCCCCCCTTTCTTCCTTGCTTTCTTTCTTTCTTTCCTTTCCATAAAAAGACAAGAAACGTGCAAAGGCCAGTCAACCAACCAACTCCAAAAAAAATTTGGAAAATAGGGAAGTGAGCGGAGCGATTTGACCAGTGGATTTTTTTTTAAAGCTGCTGCTGAGAGAGCTTTGCTCCCCCCTTTAATTTCCTCTTGATTTAAAATAATAAAAAAAGTCGTGGTTTTCGTTTTTCGTTTTCCCTCCAGCCTTTTTTTTCCCCTCCCTTTTCTTTTGTGGTTTTGTGTTTTACTCTTTTCGTTTCGTTTTATTGTTTTTGTGTCAGGAAGGAGAACGATATCATACCCAGGGGAATAAAAGAGGAAGAAATGAGTTGGGGGGGATGTTACAGAGCAGCGGAAGGCGGAGGGCGGAGGGCGGAAGATGGAAGAGGTGGAAAGGCAGGCAAATTGAAAAGAAACAAAGGAGACGAGAAAGAGGAGAAAGTAATTAACCAAAAAATATACCAATATATCAAGAGAATGAATGAATGAGGAAAACAGAATTCTCATGTTTGTTTTTTTCATAACTTTATAATTTTTTTAATTTTAATTTTTGCAAGTGTCTTGTCTGATTTAGAAAATGCTGGTTGAAATACCTCTTGCATGCTTTCTCTTTTCATTCATGATACCATCATCCTTTTTTTTCAAAGCATACCCCTTTTTCTCGTTTTCCCCTTTTCCCCTTTTCCTCTTTTCCTATGTTTTTGTTCTGTTTTGTTGGCTCTCCCTGGCTTCCATTACCATATCTGTCTTTCTATACAACAAATCATGCCCCCATAATCAAACTTATTGTATATAAGTTATCCGTTTTAATTAGATATACTAACACACGGGCCTGAGAGGCGAGGCGAGGCGAGGCAGGCTTTTTATTATGTATTATTTATTATATATTATATTACCTGTTCTCTTGAAGAAAAGGAAAGCTCAGTGAAATATACAATTTTTCAATCTTCTCTTCTTCTCTTCTTCTTTTCTTCCCGGCTGCATAGATGTGGTATATGGTTAGATAGATATATGCACGTATTAAATATATAATAAATAGCATGGAAATTAATATTGATGATGAAGAAATACCAGGACTCGAGATCTTTTTCTGGACAGATTCCTTAGTACAGTACATTTTATGCAAGCATGCATAACTCCAACCTGTGAGATGGGACGCCGGCGGTTCGTGGACTCGTGGAGGGGCCGGGGAGGGGGATAATAGGGGGGCAAGGGGGGCAAAGCGCGAGGTTTCGCTAGTTTTTAGTGGGTATTCCAGTCAGGTATGGGGCATTGGGGCTACCCCAAGCACTTGGCTAATGCAACTTCAGGCAAGGATTGGCCTCACATAAAGTAATCTTCTTCCCCCCCCTTTTCTCACCCTTCAAGAGAGAGAGAGGCCGGAAATTAAAAGGTGAAATGGAAAATGGCGAATGGAGAATGAGTGCGTGGAAATGGGATTTTGAACAATTGAACTTTTCATGGCTCTTTCTTTCTTTTTTTTCTTTTCTTTTTTGGCTCTCCTTCATTTTCAGTCTTTTTTGAAGTGAAGATAATAATAGCATACGCAGGACAGGTTGTCTGTATGGAATCCTCGTGTTGTTTGTTCACTTCCTGCTCTTTTCTCTTGAGTTTTTCTCCTTTGATGGTGGGCTGATGCTGTTAGCTGATGAGTTCGAAGGCAGACGAACTGAGGCAGTCTTGCTCTCAGTGCTTGATGCTTGATGCCTGGTGCAAGAAAAAAGGTCCACGCGAAAGGAAGAACAGGTCTCTCATTCATTAATATTAGCCATTGAAGATGCGCCTATCTGTTCGTCGCCTTAGGGATGTTTGGTTTCCCTTCGCCTATTTCCTGTTGAATAGGGGCCCAAGTTCGAGAATCAGCTGGGATCTCGTTTCCCGTCGGCTGCAGCTGCAGGCACCCAGCCGGGTCTATCATATCATTCCTTGTCATGGGGCGAACTGCCTGCTGTCAGCCATCTTTGATGACGGTCTCGTCTTTCGCTGGAAGGGCGTGACGCTCAATTTTATCATCTTCAACACTTTTGTGTCCAGGAACATAGATTTAACATTCGAACCTGCTAGCAATGGATTATTGTCAAGGCTGGAATTCTTAATGACTATCTGCAGAAGCCGCCTCCAGCTACATTGGCACAGTTGGATCCTTCCCTACAGACCGCAATGTTCGATGGGCTCATTGAGCTGCAGACCGATTCCCAGTGCCTGGATGGAATGTGCACTTGGCTCCAGTTGAAAACAATTGAGCGGGGGTGGTATAGGGAGAAAAGGGCTTGATTTTTGAATCATTTTCCTATCCAATGATTTCCTTGACATATATGAATCTCTGCGCTGTGAACTATTATAAAAACATGGCTTGGAGATTTGTTTGGGTTTCCACACAGGATCCTCGGAGAGAAAAGAGGTTTGTTGCCATTTTTAAGATATCCGAGGTTGCTCGGCAATTTTTCTCTGGAAAACAAAAAAAGGTATGCTGACAGACATGTCAATTATTCCTCACGTAAGTTAGCTCCCTATCCCTGGTCTCCATCTCACAGCTGTTCAGCCCATACCCTGCCTTGTGGCAGTCCCTACCCCTATCCCCACCCCTATCCCCCGCTCGGAGAACTGTAGATCTTGGACTCCCACCTGGTGATATGCTGCTAAGCTTGCCCAGGCTCTCTCTGTCAGTCAAATGTGCCGGATTCCGTACCCGACTTCTCCGTGTCCTTGCGTTTATGCCCGTCACAATTTACCGCAGACTATATTACTACTGTGCCACAAACGGCGCCACCATATCCACACTGCATTATTCTTATATTCACGACGCCCACCAACTGTGAATGTGCGCACCCCCTGAAACAAGATCCCAATGCGTCCAACTTGGTCTATGCATTGCTAGGACAGATGGGGCGATAGTGGCGTTTAGTGGAACTCGGTGGCTTGGATTAGGTGGGTTGGGTGGATTGGGTGGATTGGTTAGATTGTTGCCAAGGACGGATGAGACGTCATTCTAGCTTTTGTCCCAAGGCTAAGGTGCAGGGTCACGTTAGATAAGCGAAGGATATTTTCTTTAGCTTCGGAGTTTGCGGCGTAGGAAGGGCGCTAGTTGCCACAAACTGCCAGTGGTTGGACAAGGAAATGTCAGGCATAGTGGCTCAGGTGTGAAAATGTGGCTTAGTATAGAGAAATTGCTAGAGATATGGCCAAGCAGAGAGCTAAGAAGGCCATGATTGGGGATGGTGGTGTGTTGCAGTTCCTGGTACGGACTATATGGAATAATCAATGGTTGTCAGGTGAAGGCCGTTATCAATCCCCTTTTTCTTTCTGTCATCCCGCAACTGATCATCGTCATCAGTGCTCACATGTTGGATTCCACGACAGGGAACTAGGTCCCTCCCAAGGCTAAAGGGATATCCGTGGATTTCTCCACCCTCCGAGTATTCCCCCTCCATCTCCGCAGCTACTGTTTGCAGACGTGCTATTTCAGCTGGCTCCCAGGGTTGCTACCACGTACACCATGTTAACGTAGAGGACTTCTGGTGGTTGGCTCTTCCTCTTAGCCCTCTGCTTAGCTGCTCTTCGGTTACGGAGTACTAACCCAATAATATGAAGCATATAACTACGTAGCAGGAGCCTGCAACTTGCAACCTGCCGGCTGAAGCGTATGAAGCACCGTTGGGGTGAAACTCAAGAGACGAGCAGATGTCTCCCCATACTCATATCTAACGCCTTGCGACTCGCGTGGAGCACGAATGTCTACCCTATTCTGAAAGTTCTGTGATGGGTACACACAACTATTTTTTTTTTAGAAAAAATTGAGATTTTCAATTTAGACGGGGTGTTTTGTTCGCTTCTCGTCCTGTCCTTGTTCTTGTCCTTGCTTTAGTCAAGTTCTTGAATATTCCTGGATTCTCAGTGGAAGGGATTTATCAGCCATGTGATTAGTTCTGCCTTCTAACCTTGGCGGGGGCTAAAGTAGCTAAATATGAGGTCGCAATTGTGGGAACCCGGTCTTGGTATTTCTTGGTACGCCCGTTTAGTGTGGGACGGGGGTCTCTATTTCCTTGAGAATTGATGTCAGCAATAAGACGATGAATGTGAAACGGACATCCGTTGCATAACTTTTCTCTTCTCGGATATCTATGATAGGTGGATATAATTTGCGGGTGGTGACAGCTGGTGGGAGGGGAGATTCCATATGTAGAGGGAGAAGAAGTATATGTATAAATCCTTCATGTTGATAGACGCCGAGTCTCTCTTTTTGATCGATAGACTGCTGCCAATATGCTGGGCGTCTCTCGAGTCTCCGCCAATCCATGGCAGCATGTTCCATCTGTGGGTTTGGTTGCCAATTGTCTGCCGATGTATTATCTGGGTTGACCGTCAGCGATGTTCCGAGTGGAATAATTACGCCTCTCACATCCACTTAAAACTCATTCCTTGACTCGCTGTCTGCCGCCCGGTTCAGCACATCCATCTTCTCCACCCCAGCAACAGCAGGGCTGTGGGTCAGTGGCCTGGTGGAATGAGCCCTCCTCTAGTTGGTTTTCGGTTTTCGTTTTGGCGAGGACAACGGACAGCTAACCAAACCGTCATCCATCTTTTTTCTTTTCTTCGGCGTCCTTCCTGCTAAATATTACTTCTCCTTTTTCTTCTCCTTTTCTCTTCTCTATCTCTCTATCTGTGGCTAGTAGTGTCAGTTTATTATCAGTCTATTATCATTTTTCATCCCCCCTCTTAGGTTAAATAGGATACTTCATATTTTATACTCACCACATTCGTTGCATGGTCTGGTTGCCAATCAATCAATCATTCAATCATTCAATCATTCAATCAATCCATATTCTTGAGTCTTTTCCCCCCTACATACTCCCTCATCTTCCTCTGTCTCTCACACACACGATCTTCCCACCTGGAGTGGCCCTATCCAACCTGATAAACCTGCTGGGAGTGCTGGTGTGTGCTCCTTGCTAAGGTTACTTTGCGTTTGATATCTATATCTTTTGGGGGTGGTGGATGATTTCTTCCTAGTCCTTGTTTTTTTTCTTCATTGCAAATAAATGTTCGCTTTCTTCCCCCTCCTGGCTTCTCCCTGGAGATTCGTTCTCTCGCTTTTCGAAGGCGGAAATGACAATAGTGGGCGGAGTGTGAAATGGTTAGATGTAAGTTTATATCTTTATTTATATTTAACCCTCTTCGTCTTCGTCTCGTCTCGTAATGCCCGTTCTGCGTCGGGCCTTGGCGGGGTTGAACGAGAAAACCTCCACCTCCCCCTCCACCTCAACAACAACCTCAACAACAACCCTTTAAAATCAACAATCTACTTCCTTTCGTTTATATGTGTTCTTCTTCTATTAGACAATTGGCTAAATGTGATATCTATTTGATTTCGTATAGGGCTTGCGCGGGATCGCTTCCATCCTCGTCATTCTCACCCACCTATCCCGAGCCTGGGACTACGACCTCTTCTTCCCTCAAAATGGCAAAGATATCCCCCCTCGACTGCTTCAGCTGCCCATTCTGCGCATCCCCTGGCAGGGTAGAATTGGCGTTACTATCTTCGCCTTCCTGACCGGCTACGTTTGCGCCCTTAAGCCGTTGAAGCTCTCCCGCGCCGGAAACTATACCGCTGCTTTCTCCGCCATTTCTAAGAGTGCTTTCCGACGCCCGCCTCGTCTCATACTCCCCGCTACAATTGCCATGGTCATTGCCTGGGCGGTAGCGCAACTGGGTGGTTTCACAGTGGGTAATAGGGCGGATGCGGACTGGATTCGATATGCGAGCCCTGTGCGGGAGGACTCGTTTTTCAAGGAAGTCGTGCGGCTGTTCCGCGTCTTCTTGAGTACTTGGACAAATGGGCATATGGATTACGACGACCACCAGTGGGCGCTGCTGCCGCTGCTTAAGGGCTCTATGATGATTTATGTCGTGCTTTGCGGCACGATGTATATGCAGTATCGATTTCGGTTGATGGTGTATACCATTATGTTCATGTACTTCTGGCAGCATCCAGGCAACGATACTGGTAAGTGAAAAACGGGATATAACCAGCCATAAAAAATTCATCGATGCAGAGGGTCTAACGCAATTACCAAAAATATAGAAACCTTCGGCCAACAATTCTTCTTCGGCATGTTCCTCTCAGACGTCGCAAACGACCAATCCTTCCAATCCTACACTTCCTCTCTCACCTGGTCCCGGCGCATTTTCTGCTTCACAATCGCCTGCCTGGGCCTTTTCCTCGCCTCCTTCCCCGGCGAACACCCAGAATTCGCAAGCTGGTCCAGCTTCCTCCTCGAAATCGGCACCGCCATTTTCCCCAACCGCGTCAACCTCGGGAAACGCTTCTCAGCCCTGGGCCTCGATCTGATCATCCTCGCCATCTACCTGTCCCCAACTACCAAATCGATACTCTCAAAACGTCTCTTCCTCTTCCTCGGCCGCAACAGCTTCGCCGTATACCTCTGCCACGGTACCCTCCTCCGCGTCGTCCTGACCTGGATGATCTACGGCATCTCGGGCCAGCCGTGGGAAACCACGACTAATGAGGCGGGCGAGACTGTGGCGCCGCCCTGGTTGCCGCGCGGTGGTCCACTCGTCTTTGCCCTTGCGATCCCCGTCTGGTTCTGCATTGTGTACTTTGTTGCGCATTTGTGGACGACGTATGTCGATGCGTTCTGCGCTAGGCTTACGCATAGATTGGAGATGCATGTCTTTGAACCGGACGAGAAAGGGCAGGATGGTTTGCCGCGATAACGAGATTCGTTTATTTTAATGGAATGGCGGATTCCTGATATATATCTATCTGTACGCGCACACGCGGCATGCGTGCATGCATGCATACGCGAAAGTGGCATTAGAAGAAAACGGTAGCACCTTGTCACATTACATATGTGCCAGGTTCCTTTCCTTCTTTCATTTCATTGTTTCTTTGTGAATTGTTGATATATATATCAACTGGGTGATAGACTATTTGTTGCTTTCCATCTTATTTTTTTAATTTTTTTCGACTTGCATATACATTCATGCTTTGGACTCCCTTCTTTCTTGCATTTTGCACCTTGTTTATACATTTACATTATTTCCCTCGCTGTTGCATACAGCTCTGGTTTTGATTTTTGGTCATACATTTTACTTTAGCTTTTGCTTGTTTAATACATGACTGAAATGAATTTGAACTTCAGCAAATATAGTTAGATTCAAATCTTCTCTGTTAAGTTCGTTTTTTACATTTTTAATTTATTAATGTACTTTGCCTCTATATTCCCGATACTTCTGGTAAATAAGTTTCGGGTGTGTTTGTGTATATATTTGATAAGATGGAGAAGTTCTTGCTCTGGTGAGCTGTTCTTTGCAATCATTTGGTTCTAAAGAGTACTGTTTAGTTTAACTTGAACTATTGATGTGTTTGCCTCGATGATCATATATATATCCAATGCACGAAAGAAATGAAGCGAAGTGAGCAAAAAATGGGGAGAGAAAAAAATATAGTTATGATTATTAACTCTCATTATATAGGAAATATTTTGGCTCAATTATTTGATAAGTCTAATATGACGTGTCTGGGTATATTGCGCATGCTGTGTTCAGCTGTTACACGCATGCATGCCTACATACATACATGTACCTGGAGAAGGTTCTAGTTAGTTATATATATGTGTGGATATGTATGACAGGGAATTGATGAGTTCTTTGGTTTTAATATTTGGGGCACAATACATACATTGGGGAATAAGATGATGATTCGGAGGACAGGCAGATGTCTAGAATCAGCATGTAGACTGCGCATCACCATTACATGGACATTTGAAAAGTAAATATGTAGCTAAAAATCCCATAGGGAAAAGAAAAAAAAGAGCTTGCGCTATGATTTATTATTATCTCTTGCTTGTTGATGGACATGATATGATGGTGATGATGTCAATGATGTTGAAGACCTGCGTCTTGTCTAGTGATAGCTTCTAGACCTCCTTTTCCTTCTTTCCAACTATGCGGGGAAGAAGGGAAAAAGGGGGAAAATAAAAGAAAAAGAGAAAAATTAATAGCACAGGGTATGATGGGCAGCAAAAAGGGAGGGGGACAATGGTAGAGGTCAAAAGAGATGTAGTAGTCCGTAGGCTGGTAGAAGTTGATGAAAAAGGAGAAAGGGTTGACGAAAAGAAAAATAAAAAAAGAACATCGCTCGCTAGAATACAGGGTTCTAAAAGAAAAGAGAGATAAAAGCAGGGGATAACTAATGCAAGGAAAAATAAAATCCAAAAAATAGAACAAGTCTCTTGAAACCAAAAGAAATTCCCTTCAGGTTCCATCACCGGGTAGCCTTGTTTCGCCGATTTACCTTGTCCTACCCATGCCCGTCCATAGCCATCCAATGATTAACCTGCTAAATCCCCCAAAATCCAAATCCAAAAATAAAAATAAAAATAAACCAAAGGAAATCCAAACAAAGAAACAAAAAAAAATGCCATCGTATAAAAACAGAGGAGAAAACAAGAACTCGAGGGCATTTGCATGAGATGGCTCTCACTCTCCTCGTTGAGCCTTGTCTTCACTTAAGAGGCCAGCCATCCGTGAATTGAAGAAGACGTTGCTAATTGAGGCGAGGAGAAAATGCCGAGTTCAAAGAAAGGGAGGAAAGAAAAAGACAGGGTATTAAAAAATGTTGTACATGTACAGATGACCGATATAGGAAGGGGAATAATGCGGGAACGAAGGGAAAGCAATACAAAAACATAAGGCTAGTAAAGGGAAAGAGAGATAGGCGAATGCTGGTATACAAAAGGAATAAAACACAAGAAAAAGAAAAAGGAAAAGCCCGTAGCTCGCATAGTAATTAGTGGTACAAGGCGGTGCGATTAGGCTGTGGGTGAGGAGGGGGAAGTTGCTATAGAGAAGTCGAATCGAATTGAGGGACATGTACCGCACCAATGCGAAGGGTGGGGGAGTATGAGAGAAGGCTGGCGGTAGTGAATCGGAGTGAGTGGGTTGCTCGGTTTGCTCGTCAATCCACTTCGTCACAACGGAGTGGTGCAAAGAAATGTTTCTTTTGTTTGCCAATTGCGCCTCACTTTTGCGTCCCTCTAGACTCTTGCTGAGGATGAGAAGAAATTGTCCGCCGAGAGTCGCCAGGACTCAAAGCGTGTTGTGTGTTCTTGTAATCTCCCGCATTCGCTTTCGTTGATCCGAAAAGAGCCTCGATCCGCTTTGCCTCCAGCCTCCAGCTGGCGCAGTCGCCGTCTATTTCCATCGGCCACCTTCCCAGTCGGAAAGCCTCTTCTCGTCGTAAGTGCGGCTTCCGTGGTTGTGTACGACTACCTTGGTTGGCTTTGTGGAGGTCGAGTCCTTTTGCTGTTGTCCTGCGGAGATTGAAGCCTTTTGTTAGTGAGTGATGAAGTGGGTGAGGGGTGGTGTCTCTCTCGGTCAGAGAGCAGGGGAGAGAGATTGCCAGTTTCTATGGAGAAGGGGTTGGAAGCATACCTTGTGCATCGCCGGAGGGATTGTGAACTTTAACACTTTTGCTATCCTGAGCTGACCTCGTGCTGGACGGGTACGAGACAACGATTTTGTGAGGCATTGTAGCGGTGGTTGTTGTGGTGGGGCAAATAGACGGAAAAAGTTTTTGGTAAGGTGGGATGACTCGACGCGGAGAAATAGCAGTCGTAAGCAGTAGTTAGAGGTAGGAAGGCCTTAGAAAGATATTGCTGTAGATAATTGACAGTGTAGGAGAAGCTAGAGGATAATATATATATCCCTAAGTAAGAGGTCTGGTGGCTGAGCAGGAATAGGAGCCTGGTGGTGGTAAAGGGGAAATAGTGGGTTGGGTTGAAGTGGTTTGGTTATCTTATCATAGCGTAGATCTTTGGGCAAAGAGGAAAAATTGGCGGGGGGTGACAGGATCTTTTTATACCAGCAATTCTGCCGCTGGGAGAAACTGCAAAGACTGTTATTCCGACTACAGAGAGGCAGTGCGGAGTCTGTCAAAGCAAAGGTGTGATGCCCCCTAGAATGCACGCCGTGACTGAATTAAGGTCGCGGGGTAAGACAGGCAGCAAAGCAACAAAGAGGGAAATTTGGCAAGGCACCGAACGAAAAGCGCCTGAGAGCTGTTTCGGTGGCGAGAGGAGGGAATTGGAATGTTCTGGGGCTGGTGAGGAGCAAATAATGAAGCGTCCTGTTCAGGCAGAACTTATTGGCCTGAGGGCAGCGGAAGAAGAAAGCGGTCACGGAAAGCATTCCAAGTTGCGGAATGCCGATTTTCCAACAGATCACGTCTAAAGGGCTGGATTTTTTGTTGAGGGAAATGCGGTCAAAGAACAGAAGGGAAGCAAAAAGACACGGAAGTGAGCTCCATCAGCAACCTGCAATTTCAATTGCTTGACAGCCCTGGGCACTCGAAACGGAACGGTAAGGTATCCCCAGCTGGATGCGTCATCCTGGACAGGCAGCGTTCCAGTCGATTATTATGATTCACCTCACATCAGCCTCTGGAAACCGCTATGGGATGATCTGGTGCGTTGCTTCATGCCAGGGACACCTCTTGGGACCTGATTCATTGGGCCGTTGGATGCCTAAGCTAGCCAGTCAACAGCAGCCAAGCTCAGGGCCGTAGGCAGCAGGTCCTTATTGGGAAGATGTTACTATTTGTTCCACGCCCAGGGCTGGTATAGGCCAGGAATACTCGGGCTGCAGCCTGTAATAATAATAGTTAAACACTGGAAACATTTAGCGGGCCTTGCTCCTTACCTGCAGAAGCCCCCCAACAGCCCCCAATTTAGTGCCCTTTGGAAATCATTGACTGATTTCTGACTGGCTGATAAAAATATGGACAAAGAAATTAAGTGCAGGGCAATGAAAGCACGCGATCACCAAAAGTTCAGGGCTGGATGGATCAAACAAAGCAAACAGCTACCTAAGTAATTAGTTAGATGAATAATAGCCATGAAAATAATAATAGTCCAGACAGCTAGTGAGCTCAAGCAATGTTGGGTAACTTGGTGTTGGGCATCAATCGCCTTGAGAAACAAAAATGAGAGATGTTTTATATACAGTCAGGGCTTAGGGTTAGGGCTCGCCCAAAGGCGGCGTAGTCTCGTGCCGCTTAGTCACGCCCAGCAGCTGTCCCTGGACAACATGAAATAAATCAGTGATATGCAAAGGCCAACATTGTTTTGTTACGGAAGAGCGCTTTATTCCGAATTTATGACTGCTTATTCCCGCTTTCCCTTTATGAATTATTTTATTTTTTAATGATGGAAAGCCTGAA
Organism: [Emmonsia] crescens; assembly: GCA_002572855.1. Lineage (NCBI taxonomy): Eukaryota > Fungi > Ascomycota > Eurotiomycetes > Onygenales > Ajellomycetaceae > Emergomyces > [Emmonsia] crescens. The sequence continues at coordinate 76,317 of PDND01000061.1, forward strand.
ATATGTCTGAGTGTGACTGTCATGGCACTTATTTGCATGAAGCATGATTAGATTTTTTCATTGACTTGATGAAACTGACAGAGGAAGCCTTGGGAATACCCTATGAGCATGATTCTTATTCCGAAAATACCTTTCTTTCTACTATGTATTTGCTTGTTTGCTTGTTTGCTTGAGAATCATGTTGAGAATTGCTAGAGCCGCCCTTCTCAAAGAGAAGTTACGGAATATAATAATGATTAGGATGGAGACATATATAAGAGAGATTTTTTGCCCTTAGACACTGACACTATTCCTTTTTATTGCTGCGGCGGAAATTGACACTACTTGATTCAGAAACCCTTATTACTTCGTTATTTTACACGGGATTCTATTGTTTATTTTCTACCCTCAAATTTATTTGGCAGGTGTTCCTACATACGCTATGATTCCATAAATCGAGATGTCGCTGCCGAAGACGGCGTCCGGGAATGATGAGAATAGTGAACTGCAGAGGTTTCTGTCTGGTGGCTGGCGGCTGAGCCGTGTACGCTACGTGTGCGATAGCGGCGACACAACTTCGCCTAGCTATGACAGGGTCAATTGTTATACGGATTGCTGGTTGACAGCCGATGGGAAGGTCTGGGTGTCTGGGGGATGCAAGGCAGTCGAACAGTATAGGTTGACGCAGTATGAAGAGATTACAGCCGAAAATGGCCCGGAGTTGTGCGGAGGACAACGGCTTGTTTGTCTACATGCGCGGTCAGCTGGAAACTACAGTACTGCGTTGTCTGTTAAGGTGTATGCGCCATATGGGAAGGGAGACTGGGTCTCTGGGAAGTGGAGTGGACGTCAGAGACCGCTTGCGTGCGGTGACGGATCACGTGGATTTGGAGGATTAATTGCGAAGAAAGAAGCGATCGAACGGAGATGGCGGAGGTCTGCTTGGTCAAGGTTCTTGGATGCTTTGCGCACAATATCAAAGAGAGGGGAGTTACTTTTCGACCAACAATCTGCGTGGGGATCGCAGGAAACATTGATATGACTACCTGGTTAGTGTTTTTCCCAGTTAAACGTTTCAGTTACTGATCAGCAACTGACTACCGCTTTAGTCCTTCAGTCCAGCCTCCATCCAGTACAATATCACCATAAACGCCTTTAAATCAACAATTTCTCCCCTAACTACCGAGTCATCCTACACTTTGGCTAGAATCGTATTTCTAAGCATGGATAGTACAGGGGCGGTTATTCTATTAATATCGCATCCTTACGAGAACGGAACGACAATCCTATCCAAAGCGGTCAGAGCGACTTTCGTGTGATTTCAAAAGGAGTTTATGTGTAATCTGCAGATTGCTTAGGCGGCAGAAGAAGAGAATAGCGGAATATCAGTTAGCGTATCCTTAGTTAACAAAGACGGCATATGAATATCTGTTTGGCAGAGCAAGTGGCCAACGGGAAGACATCCTGCAGATCTATGTAGGACTCGCTTTACATAATTCGATAGAATGTACTGTCTCAGAACCGAGAACGAAGATATTCGTGGGGAAAGCCATAGCTGCATTACGCAGTAGGTATTGCAACCTAGCGAAATCCGTCACGCATCGGGGGTTGAAAATGTACATGTACATGTACATGTATGTACTGTACATTACAACTGTGGCTTACTATTTCATCTAAACACCTGGTTAGCTATATCTTGAGATTTTTGGCACTCAAATCTGCCCTAGAACGGCATTTGCTTTTCCTAGCAATGTTGCCCTGCCACAGACAGACTCATGAATCAGGGAAGGGGATTTTGTGGCTTTGATGAGCAGTGATACAAAGAATGTTTTCCTTTTAAATTTAGCTCTTCATTATTGGGTGCATTGGATGTCAAGCTTGTAGTTCACTTGGTTGGCTTTAACTAAAGAAATGGAGATCTGGTTATGTTTAGGGGCGCCTGCCCGCTGAAACGCCCGTAGTAACCCGGGTCGAGGTTTAAGTAATTTCACTAAAACTATCGCCTTGGATTTAGGGCTTTAACTGTGGGGATTGTTCCTGTGTTAAACCTAGGCCAGCGCCCGAGCGTATCAAATCCTATCAACCAACACGGCCAACTTCTGGCGGAACGACACATAGAGACGCTGTAACAACTCCAACAGTTGCCAACCACTCCTAAGTTATGCTGGCACGCAAGTTGTTTCGATGAGGAAATATCCACAGACCCCCATTCATATACCTCCAGGGTAACTAATAATGGATGCTTCTCGACCTTTTCTCTCTGACCGCTCTTCTCCTCACACCCGATTCGGCAACGCGAGGTTAGTTATCTTATTCAAGTTTGATTTGCTCACGGGATTCTTTCAGGCGGTCTACGGCATCATTCCTGCTCAAGAAATGAGCCCCTTTAAGCTGGAATACACAACGTCCGAAGGGACCACAACAAATTCCCGCTTGTTCAACCATCAATGATGGACAATGCTGCACTGATAGCTACTCCACCTCATAAAGGAGACACAAGTTAGATCTGCACTACCCGGTCTGGTGCGTGCTTCAGAAACGCATGCAAGGGTCCGTCCTCGTAGCCATTAGGTGACGTCTTTGATGACCCATCCTGCATTCTGATTGCTGGCCTTGTTTCAAGGACCCTTTCTGAACCACTTTGGCACTTCTTCAACCTAACGTTGGGCTAATTATCCTATTGGGTGGTTAACCTTGGAAGACTGTTGTCTTCTTAGCGCAAGGCTGTACGTGGCACCTGTCAGAAGCCACTACTGAGTTGTCAATTCTCAACTGCTGGACTTCTTTAACGCGGGTGTTTCCCCTTGTTTGTTATCTTGCTCTTGTTTTTCTTTCTTTCTCTTCACCGGTGTACTGTTTTTTCTTGTTAATTCACCGCCTCTCCGGGAAGCTTCGGTGGCGATAATGACGGCAACAACAGTTCGAGTTCGAGGAGCCTGAGCCCGAGCCCAAGGCATCGAATCACTCACCTCTCTGCCTAACCACTAGTTAGAGATTAATGGATGGGCAAGGCAGCGAACCCCACAGAGAATGTGGCGTGGGAAAAAAAAGGGTCGTACGTGACCATGTATGTCAGGGATTAGACGGTAGCCTCGACCTCCATGTGAAAAAAACAAGCTGGCGGGAAAAGCAAACGAAAAGAAGACAAAGAAAAACCGACGGATGATGGGCAAAGAGCCGGCCAAAGTTAAGGGGGCGAAAACGAGGCGATGATGCAACACGATATCTTCACCTCTCCTGCCGCTCCCCCTCGACGACGGATATTTCATATTCCCCCCAAAATGGACTCCGACCGAAGCCCCAGAAACCTGGTGATACTTCCTGGATGCCACTTTTCCTTTTTATTTGATTTGATCATGCTTTCAATATCATGCCGGACGCTTCGTTGTTCGCCCGTGCTATTTTATCTTTCGATTTCGCCTTGTCAAGGCATCCAATAGCAGATCTCTGTCCTGCGCTTTTTCTTTGTTGATAATATACCTCGTTATTATAGTTTTTGGCCTCGTTTTGGCTCGAAGCTGGCCTCTCTGCTGTGTTCCCCAGGTGTTCTGAATCAGGCTGAAGATTTGTTCCTTCGTTTCCGTATCTAATTGCGATTTTCCGTCCCGTTTGAGGGTCCTATACAACCTGGCACATGGGTCTTGCGGGCTCCATTTGCAGTGATACTTCCGCTCTATTGTCGTCAATATGGATGCGGTAGAACGTAATACTTGTTTTTCTTGAACTATTTTCTTTGTAGTTTTTGAATACCTGCTATTCTTATAAATTGCTCTGACAGTGAAGTCCCCGAATGGTTTTTGCAACTGGAGAGTTGGAAATAAATGACCCTTTTCTCTGAGATAATATTCTTTCTGCTTTCCTTTGAACTAGCGATTCTGCTAAAATTATTGGTAAAATGGCACTTCAGCTAATAATCTGTAGATGAGGAAATGAAATAGTATACCAGCTAGTTATAGCTATTTATTTAGCAGCATTTTTGATGCTGGAGTTCCCCAAGTGAGATGAAGATGAAAGGTTCCTCCTTTTCTTGTAGCTGTCTCACAAAGATGATACATTTTTAGAAGTAGGTTATTTAGATCTCCGCTCAAATTTGTCGATCTCCAATTTTTGAGGACTAGTATGAGCAAGACTTCTCGTCGTATTTAGTTTTGGTGAATGGGCCAAGCGAACATTCCTTCCCATATATAAAAAAGTTTTCTTATTCTATTCTGATTGATTCCCCCTGATTTCACAGCTAGAGAGTTTAATATCCAGCCATGCGAATGATATATCTATTGTGAAGTTTGTCGTCTACGATCTATCACCGCTGCTACTACGGAGTAGGACATTTAAGGTTGCAGGCTTGAACGCTCTCAATGACTACTTGATTGCGACCGATAGAGGGGTTATCAATCTATTCAGTCTAAACCCAAATATCGTCGAATATACAAATATGCCGTTTCAGCGCTATCAATTTGAGCCCCTGGGTTGGGTCCCTCTATCGCTTCGACCATCGATCTGACTGCATCCAAAGGTGTTTCGTTGTATACATTTTTTGCAAAAGGGTCTGCGCCTGCTCCTATTAGTAGCAGAATCGCATCACTGTTGTCGTCTCTTACAGCAAGATGCAGGGGTGTCTCGCCTAACTGGCTTTCACGGAGGTTGAAGTCAGCACCCTTGCTAATAAGTAACGCTGCGATACCAATATTCCCGTATTCGACCGCAATATGGAGGGACGTCGAGAGAGTTAGATCTGTAGCGTTGATATCAGCACCTGCGTCGAGGAGGCGATTTACAATGCCGGGGTGGCCTCTACTACAAGCGCCGTGTAATGTCGTCTCACCAACATAGTCACGAAGGAGTGGATCTGCGCCATGGTTCAAGAGAAGCTGGACAATTGCTTCATGCCCGAGATCAACGGCACGGTGGAGAGCATGATACCGCTCTTCGTCTGCTGCTATATTGGGGTCCGCGCCATGCTTCAGAAGGAGTTCAACAACATGCATGTGGCGCGCGTTGACAGCGACATCGAGGGGGTACAAGTCATTTCGATTGGAAGAAGAGCTTGCGCCTGAGTTGATGAGTCGCTGGAGTATTTGGACGTTACCTTTCTCCACTACTCTATGTAAGGTTAGGGGGTTTGTCGTGCTGTGTGGCAGTGAGAACTGGTTGCCGTTGGCTTGGAGGAGAATATCAAATGCCTCTTGATTAGCCTCACACGCTGCGCGGTGTAATGCTGTCCATCCATCGTTATCGCAGAGGGTGAGGTCAAGCCCCTTTGACAAGAGATACTCCAGTAATTCATGTTGTCCACTAATCGCTCCAATGTGGAGTAAGGACCGTCCATTGGAGTCCGTGGTGTTGAGTTCAGCTCCGGCGGCAACAAGAATATCCACGACTTCCTTGTGGCCCGCGTAAACTGCGTGATGTAGTGCTGTGAATCCCGCCAGGTCTTCCATGGCGACATCGACGACACCACTATCAAGAAGCGCTTTGAGCTCTGCAGTATATCCCTTCTCGCAGAGCGCGTGGAGTACAGACATGCCTCTTACGTCGAGTAAAGACGGATCAACCCCTAAAGAAGCAAATAACTTGACCACTTCAGCGCTCCCTCCGCTGGGTGCTGGGATAACAATTATCGAGCCAGCAGAAGTATCGTAAATGCCCGCAACCGCAGCATTGAATAAAACAGTCCGTCTATGCACATCGATAGTCGAAATATCTGCCCCCGCCTTCATAAGAAATTCTACCATCTCCTTATGTCCTCCAGCTGCCGCGTAGTGTATCGATGAACGCCCAAACGGTGAGTCTTCTTGCGAGACAGCAACTCCCGCATCCACCAACAAGCGCGCCATTTTCAAGTCCCCTCGTGCAGCGACCACGTCCATGGCATTGTATCCGCGCCTCTGTACAGCGGCAGCATTAGCGCCTAGCTCTAGCAAATACTCCACGACTGACAAATGGCCTGTACAGGCAGCTTTGTGAAGAGGGATGTTCCCATCCCTGGCGGCCTGTAAGCGACCGGCAGACTTTTCGAACAGTAATTCCACGGTTGACCTCAAGCCTTGCTCGGCGGCTAACTTGAGTGAATATCTGTAGTTCAGAAATGAGAACATTTTCTCTGGAGCCAGTGTCAGCAGAGTATCTGCGAGGCGCGCGAGCCCTCTGCTTGCTGCCCATTCGAGGACAGTTTGATGCGCTCTGACAAAACCACCGCTCGCTGTTGGCCCAAGATACAGGAATTCCTTATTGCGGAAGACATGTCTGACAGCAGCTCTATGGATTCTTGGAATGGCTATGTTATAGAAGAGGTGTGCTGTATGGGAAAAACTGATGAGATCGGGCAGCTTGAGATACGAGGCGATTTCACAAATTAACTCGGTGGGAAGGGTGGCCAGGAAATTGGACATGATGGCATTTGATGAATGTGACTTTTTGTGATATGGGATGAAGATGACAAGAGGGGTATGAGTGGATATACCTACCAAAATTTCTTCCCCGCAACAAGCTATTTTATTTAGGTATTTAGCACATCCATGCGCATTGTTGCCTGATTGTGATGGCCTTGGGCCAACACTTCGGCACTGATGGAGATACCCCTACTCATGAGCATGTTGAGCGTGGTGAACATGATTGCTCCGACCAGGTAGTGTTGGTCCCTGTAGTCCGTAGCATAATATAATTTAATACTTTAACAGTTTATAGTTAATTATTAGAACGGGTTGTTGTTTTCAGAAGGTTTAATCTGTACGAACCGGCGCGAATAATAGTTATATTCTAGCCCCCGTTTTACCGAAGTACCCTAACTATCAGTCAGCTAAGTTTAAATATATGTGGCCTCCAACGTCCAAGAACAACGCGCTAAATACTTCCGAGCTTCAAACGATAGTTAGAGAGGTTCAATCTCTGCTTTCTTGTCATCAACTCCAAAACCACCCGCCGTCTGGAGACAACCAACAAATAATAACGGATAAGATAAAATCAAGTGACAATGCGTGCCCAATCCCTCCTCACCTTTCTCTCCCTCTCCCTCCTCTCCCTCACCACCTCCGTCGTCGCCGAAGAGAGCGGGCTCAAAATTGAGAAGACTCACACAGTCGAATGCGAGCGCCGCACCGCGGTCGGTGATGTCGTCGGAATGCACTATCGCGGCACCTTAGCCTCCGATGGCTCCCAATTCGACGCCAGCTATGACCGCGGCCAGCCATTGGTGTTTACCGTTGGCAAGGGCCAAGTTATCAAAGGGTGTGTAGATGATTTAATCCCTTTTCTTCCAACTTTGTATTGTACCTTGAAATATAGTGACTAACAGGGTGCTTCTCTGTGTAGATGGGACCAAGGCCTCCTTGGTATGTGCGTTGGCGACAAGCGCAAGCTTACCATCCCCCCCGAGCTGGCCTACGGCGATCGCGGCGTCGGACCCATCCCTGGCGGGGCCACTTTGATCTTTGAGACGGAGCTGGTGAACATCCAAGGTACGCCAAAGGATGAGCTTTGAAGTATGTTCTTTTTTTGGCCGTCCGGAGTCTTTATGCCCGTCGAATATTATCTCTCTTTTCACCGTACGAGCCCTGCGGATATAACAATCAGCAAGGCGAATGCTTATTCTGTGGATCTTTACACGATTTTGTAGAAGCTGGTACCGGAAATGGCGGCGGTGGCCTGTTCCTATGGTTTTTGGCCATTCTTGTGCTGGGAGGGGGATACGCCTACTGGAGACGGTATGGGTTTGGTGGGATGTCTGAACGACGGGGATAGATCATGGAGTTGCTACGACTGTTAAGTGCTTTTTCTTATTTTGTTTGTGGACTATCTATGGATTCCATAAGCAAGGACATCAATATTCTGTCAATTGTGATTGGTAAAATGCCTTTGTATGTATATATACATAATGTATAGCAAAATGCGTGCTTTAAACTTCAACATCGCCCAGCCAAAAAAACTCCAGTTAAACAATAGGGTATTACCAAAATCCTGCAACCATCTAATCTACAAAGACATCAGTTAAGCAAACAGGTCTATAAGTACTGTCATGCGATCAATCCATCTCCTCCAAATTCCCACCATCGCCACCCGCAGTATAATTCTCGTTAACCAGTATTCCAACCATACACTCCGCTAGCATCCCATCCCAATTGACCCACGGATGAACCTCTCCAAAAAGCTTCTCGGAGTTTTTCCCTGCCCCTCGCAGTAGCTCCCCCTTCCCACCCGGATGGAACGGTAGGTAAGGAGTTATATTGTAAACTTTACCCAGGTATGATGTCCATGCATCTCTTCCCTTCCTTCCATTGTGCGCCTTCAACATCGACGGCGTTACGCGGATGAGGGTCGGTGGAAGATTTTCCCCTCGCAGCTTGTGGTTGGGGTTGGAGGTTAATGCCGCCCAGTCGAGGGGCGAGTGGCCTGGCTCAAGTATCACTTGGCGAGAGGGTTGTAGTTTGCCTTGGACTTGGATGGGGGCGAGTGTGCTAGATGTGAGCCCTCGTGGCGGAGGTGCACGTAGGGAGGAGGCTGCGGATGGTGGAGGGCGGAGTGGGACATTTAACGAGGGCCGTGGAGGAGGTAACATGGAGGCGGTCTTGGGTTTTGGATTAGACGCATTTTGGTTTTGGCCTCTTGGTGTCGGTAGAGGTGGTGGGGCCATAAGGGTATTTTTATTAGTAGCATTTTTGGTCGCGGGGGATGGCAGAGGTTGAATATTAGTAGCTAGTAAAGGGGAGCGTCTTTGCGAGAGGTTCGTATTATTGATGGAGCTCAACGAGATGCTTGGTCTTTCATCAACGATAGCGGGGCTTTCCTCTAAATTGAAGGTCGGCAAGTCTATTAAAGGGAGCTGCACCGGGATCGCTTTTGGAGTCGAGTCGTCCGGCTTAGGGTCTGTTCGGTCCTCGTCATCCTTAGCTGCCTCTCTGGCCAATCTAGACCCAGCGTCAGGCGATTCCGGTAGTGGAGGTGGTACAGCTGATGATGAAATGCCTGTCAACGCCTGCGGTGTTGCGCGGCTATTTCGAAGCCATTCATGTAAAGGTGCAAGGTTCCAAGATCCCAGAGGATGCTTGAATAGTAAAAATGATACCGAGGCAACTAAGGCCCCAAGGCCTATCCAACCCATGGAAAAGTTGGTGGTATCGAGGAACGTGGATTCCTCGTTTGCGGGGGAACAAAAAGTTGATGAGGGTGCGTCGCTTTTTGCAGCCGACGAGTTGGCAAAAGGCTGAGTCACGTGTCGCCACGTGGTTTGGCTCGTGCGCGGCTCTATAAATAAATAAGGTTTTTATGCTTATTTGGTTCCAGAGATCTGAAGGTTCATAAGGCATGACATCATTGTACTGTACTTGTACAGTATAACTGAATTGTTTTTGAAAAGCAACAGGAATTCTTCTCATTGTTTTAGTCTGGATACTTCCCTATCTAAATTTGTGCACGAACTTGTCATGGATTCTTGCTCAGAATGTACGGAGTAGTAGAACAAGGGGTAGCTCGTCTCCGACGCTCGCTGCATGTTAGCGTTTAAGAAAGACTAGTAGAGTTGGGTTTCGGGAATTCCACACAACTAGGTTTTGAACGAAGCCGCGGGTTAGAAGAAAAAGAAATAGTCCTAGTATAAAAATTCTCGTGAGGACAGAGAGGTATTGTGTGGGAAACACAACACGAAGCACTATGGTACGCTGTCGGTTGATTTCTTAGGGCTTGCTGGGAATCATTAGTTCAAGGAAACCCAGTCATTTGGAAGAAATCACGCGTAGCAACATTCGCGGCCTTTTTCATGAGCTAGGTAGCAGAGCCAAATGGGTTGTGGGCGAAATGGATTGCGGACGAAATTGGATGGCGTGTTTATAGAATTGTAGAGAGGAAAACATATTCAAGACGATCAAGACGATTGTCTGGAGAATTATACTGTAATATTCAAAATCAGATTTTCCCCACATTCTCACGCATTAGTTCCAGAACCCTAATCTAGATACAGTATGACGGTCGACCCCCGTGTTCCCAGAGTAGACCTTGTATTTTACATGATACGGATGGGACCTCGCCTGATGTATTTTACACGAAACTGCAACACACATGTTACCGCTGTGCCCCTCTTCTCCCCTGCTCACCCCGACCAAAGGCATCCATGTTTGAGTGTCGCCCAGCGTTAGGCCTTGCAATATGGCTCCGAGACTTCCCCCCTCAAAGATGTATCTCATCCGTGATATGATAGAGAGCCAGTCACTAAACACATCTCAAATGGCCGAAGTAAGCTGAATGCAGCAAGGTTACAATCATAAATATTCGCAAAAACTTACGGCAATTCGGAAGTGTTCACGTACCCCCAACTTGAATAGGCCGGAGACAGACTGTAATGCCACTGATAATTGAGGTACAGTTAATATTTGGACAAATGTCTCAATGCACATAATTACAAGTAATCTCTAATGCCACATATGCACACAGTTCAATGGAATAATACGATATAAGCATAGCAGAGCAGATTAAAATTTTTAATTCTAGTAAGCTCTAGATCTCAATATCAAGTCAAGTTCACACTCAATAAATTGAATTTAAAATTAACTTTCTGAGTATTGAAATTTAATATAAGCGGTTCTATAAATGGCCACGCACGCTAGTGTGTAAAATATCAAAAATACATTCATTGAGACAATTCCAAATAGTCAACTGTAGCCTCTACTCCAAATACCGAAATAACTTTTAAGCTTAACTCTACCCGCCTTCGCAGCTCCACGGTTCCGGGAACCAGGGTTCTCGCCGTAATCCGCCGCGGTCTTTGCGGTGTTGGCTTTCTCCGTACTTGTTAAATGATGGAAATATAAGTATAGACGTATAGTTTGCCGGCGTAGAATAGGAACATACATTTGGTATAGTTTCTCAATATTAAACTTAGATCCGCCTTCATGTCATATTCACCCATCGTCCGCCACCCCATCAGCAAAGATCCTCCATTTAGTTTTTGTTGGGTGGGGGAAATAAAGTGCCATTCAACATAGCAGCGAAAGCATCGACGGTTGCATCCCCCGCAGGCAATGTCCCGCCCTGGATGGCATTGCCGACATTCATAAAAGTTATCAATGCTTCGCCTTTTTCTCCCAGATGGGGTGCCAGGATAGCCTCGACATAGTTTAATGTGTTCGATCCCGCGTGTGAGAGAATTGGCCCGTTCGACCAAGGACTCGTTGACCCATCTAAATAGCCCCATCCACCATATGTGTATGCAAGGGTGTCGGATGGCAACAATGGGTACGGTGTGTGCAGTTTCTTGAAGGTTTCGGGGCGTATTTTAAGAGGGGTAGGACGCCCGTGGAATCCGTCGAGATGAAGTTGTATAAATTTGCCGTACGAATCGATGTCACAGTGTACCCGACCAGCAGGGTTTAGAGCTGGTGGGTTATCACGTCTGGTTAGCGGGCCACCGATTGGAATTGGGGGATCTGAAGAACTGTTGACGATATGGCCCCAAGGGTTGTCGATGGATATGACGCTGGATTCTGGTGGAGTGCCAAAGCCACATTTCATCCCTAAAGGCTTGAAAAGTTGTTCCATAGTTATTTCCTCCCAGGAGGCCCCATCACCCACGAATTTTTCAATAATTCGGCCAAGAATAACGTAGTTCGTGTTGTCGTAGAAAAATTCGCCTGGTACACCGGCAGGGCTTTTACTCAAGATGCGATTGATCATAAGAAGTCGGCCGTCAAGCGGGGTGAGCAACGGATCGTATAGCTTTTCAACAAACGCTGCGTCTGTCAATGAGTCATCTTGGATGCCTGTGCGATGAGCCCCGAGCATGCCAATCGTGATTTTTCGATGTCCCTTTGACATAATAGGGGCAAGTTCAGGTAGCGCGTCAGGCAGCGTCAGATCCCAGTTCAGACAGCCTTTGTCAACGAGCATCCCGATGAGCGTCCCCGTCATGGCTTTTGTGTTCGAACCAAGGTGAAAGATATCGGTTGCCTCGAGTTTGGTGGGGTCATCCACTTTCCGGACTCCAACGGCATCTTTATATAGTCTAGAGGCTCTAATCCTTGCGGCAGCGAGTCCGGGTACATTATATTCTTTCCTGATGTGCTCTAGGATTTGCGTATCCTGGGTTTGGGTGAGGGCTCCGATAGCAAGGAAACCTATCCCTACCAGAGATGTAAAGGTCCCCCACATATCTGACTGTGGTTTCGCGAAGTTGACAGGGCTCTCTGCATATATTCGCAATTTTTCGTTGTAGGATTGCCGATATTCTTTTAACAGTCAGCAAAAACAAACCCTCACGTCAAGTACTGAATGTGGCAATGCTCAAGTCTGATTTGGAGCTATACTGACTGCAGCTGTATGGTTGCTAAAGTGTCTTGAGCCTGGTTCAGATATCAGATATCAGAATATTTCATATGACCGACTATACATTCGTTCTCGAAGCAAGACGTTTTGTTCTCCTCGTGGAACCTAAAGGAATATCCCACCCCTTTTGAAGGTTGTCAGCAAAAGTTATTAATGGAGCAAAGACTGGTGTCTGCCTCGTTGATAGATCACCATGATGACGTGGGAGGTAGTGCAAAAACGCGGGCATTGTTGCGATTGATCTGCGATTGATCTGCGATTGATCTGAGATGATGTACGGAGTAGTCCACAAGGCGAGCTAGGCAGACATTTATTTTGCCTTGGTAGGCCCACTGCAGGGGAGATTGCCATTGTTGACCCCATTAGAACTTATATTTTCAAAGGGGCAGAGTATCACAGGTCTCCAATGGACTCCGTGTACGGATTATGCTGGAGGGGTCTATCCCACACAGATGGCATGGATCAGTTGGCATACTTTGAACAAACCTCAGGGATCCATCACATGGATTGTCGTGGCAGTAATGAATGGGCTAGAAGAAAAAACAGGGGTAACATAGGTGGATGATTAAGCAAGGCACCCCCCTTGGCTCTTGTCCTTCTCTTGGCAGTCTTGGCAGCATCTACGCGTAGTACAAAATATTCTTGAGGCCTCAACGTCAGTTTCAAGGTTCTTTATTTGGGTACTCCGTAGATTATCTAGAGAATACAGGTCACTGGGGATCAGGACTTCGGATGGACATATGTTCATTCAAGCTTTTTAAGGGCCTCAACATTTCTTATTCTTCATGCCATTGATGGTTTTTGGGCGGGGACTATCAAACAAGAAACGCTTGGCGGCTCACAAGGATAAATTTGACAGAGCGGGCTTGGCAGCCTGGCAAGATATGATACGACAGGATTCAGCCTATCTGCCCTCATGTGGCAGATGAATACGAGCTGGCACGGGATGTTGTGGGAAATATGCCTTGGGGTCAATTGGACTTGGCACCAGCAAACATGACAGTGCTCGGTTCCCCTTTTTTATTGAAAGGCTGTTATTTTTTCGAGGAATACTTTTCCTCGTTTTGTTTCTTTACTGAAAGGAACGGAGCTGTTCGTTCAGCTTTGGGCTATTCCTGTTGATCTTCATACAGTGACAATGATTTCTCCGTTTGCACTTGTTGGGTTTTTTCTAGCCCTTGCTAGCACCCATGTCTCGGGCTTTTCGTTCTCCAAACGCGCCGACACGTCAAAAATCACCTCTCCACAGAGGGGCGATGGGATCACCACAGGGATTGACCTCGACATTCGATGGGAGAGTGCCTCGTCGGAAGACTCAGTCAATATCGAACTTCGAAAAGGACTGTCGCATAATCTCACCACTGTCCATACAATTAACAGTGCGTTTTTTTCTCTTGCTTGGACCGCATATCCTGTTTCCGCGCGCATATTTATCCTCATCTTCCCATCGTTTCTGATCCCTTCAGCTTGTACCTTTGTTTTTTAACTCGATGCCTACAGATAATACTCCCAATAACGGCTCTTATTACTGGCGAAGTCGTGATGACAACTTCCTTCGCGCGATATCTGCGAGAACATTGCCGAACGCGCCAATCAGCGGCTGTGATTATGTAATTGCCATCCGCGAAGGGCAGTCTGCTGTTTATTCTGATTATTTTACGATCTTAAATCTGAATGACGATGGCCTGAATCCTAATATTCCCTGCCCTGGTAAACCTCCTCCGAAAAACCCGGGAGGTGGTGGTGAAGATAACGGTGGCGGAGTTAACGGTGGCGGAGGTACGGGAAGCCAAAACAACACGGATGGTAAGTAAAACTTGTATAGCTCCTTAGTCTGACTGTGGCCTGACTTGTGAAAGGGCCCAAAACTGATGACGGAAAAGGTGCCACCGCAGCTATGCTTGGGGGTGCAGTTGGTGGAGCTGCCGTAGGGCTCCTTGTGATCTTTGCAACTGTCTTACTGCTTGGTCGACAGAGGAACTGGTTTGTCAATGAGGGGTATATTCAAAAACTGGTTGAGCAGAGAGTTTTGGATCTTAAACCAGTGCTGGTTCCTATTCAGCCTCCCCCGGCGCCACATATGGGTGGCCCTTACGAGTTTAGTGGTGAGCCTCACGCTCACCAATTGCCAGTAACACCAGCAGAGAAATAGACGCTACCTATTTTATCTCATTATCCTTCTTTTTTTTAGCTTGTGTCTATAATTTTAAAGTTTCCCTGACTCTCAAATTGTGAGGGAAAATCCGCCGTTGTGGGTATGCCAATGGAAGCTGGTCAAAGCGTGGCATGTCTTGAGCGAATGGTACAGACTGGACTATTCATGGATGTGTCCTGGATTCCCCCACGCGAACCATCCATCATTGTACATGTACATGTACTTCTTTTATTTCCAAGACAGAGTCGTTTTTCCCTTGATGATGCAGGCCGGACCTTTTTCCCGCGTGACGAGAGATCGGGGAGAAATGCCGCATTGTTGGATATAGCAATGGCTTCTCCAACTATTTGAAATAAAAGCTAGGAATGTCTGTTCTGTGCATGTATGCGTGGGTTACGAAACACCTCACCGGGGGCGCAGGCCCAGAGCGCAAGAGAATCACTGCCAAGAAGGCCTTGGCTCCCAATAGCCTTCACCCCGAACACTAAATCCAGTCAGAAGGCTTGATCTACCGAGTCGCTCAATGACGAAAAGCGCTATGGCTTTCCACATCCCAACCTTCTCAGCAGACATCCATTGACCGTGGATAAAATCTCACTCTCCTTCTGCATACTCTTAAATAGTTCGATCCAGCCTCAACTCTGGCTGAAAAGCCAAACGAATCAGAGATGACCTCTTTTGTTGTTCTGACAGGATACAGGCCCCCAGTGGGTTTTTGTGACAGACCACATGTTTCCTTTTAAGCCTCATCCCTCCGAGGCTCAATCGAGCTTTCGCTTTAGGAGCCGTTCCCCAGCCCTCAGCGTTGGACTTGACGAAAAATTTGATGCTTAATAGAGCCCAAAATGCTCAACAATAAACTATTTCGTTGCTCCGCTGCTGTGGATTGGCCATTTTTCCCAATAATATCTCAGTCATGTTCCCCTGGTTTTAAACTTTCATCTTTCGCGCATTCCGTGACTTAGAAATATTTTGCTGGAGAGCGTTTGATACTTGATACGCAACTACTCCGTACGTTCTATATCAAATATCTAAGGTAGGGTACCCTTTTTATTTAGCAGAGGAGTCCTCGGCCAGCACCTCATCTCCAAGAATTTCCTACCATGGCGTACCAGGACCAGGGCCAGGACCAGGGCCAGTACCAGCAACAGCCAAATTACATCAACGACGACTATGTCGCCCCGCGCGCCGTCATTTGCAACGAACTCTGCTACGGCTGCTCGACAAAACGGTTCGCTGTCGCGGTTAGAGCCACTGTCTGCATACTGACCTTGGGCCTCACCGAAGCCCTCCGCGGCAAGGACGGCTGGTGTGCGCCGTGCCTAGAGAACCCCGTTGCTCCTCCTCCACGGCGTAGTCCTTCACGTACCATGTACGTTCACCAACAGCCAACAAAGCCCTCACCGATGGAAATGTCGATTTCAATGCCTACGGCAACGGTAACGACCATGACGCAACCTACTTCGCCGCAAGGTGGACTATCGGAGCATCCAGCCCGGAAACCATCGCATGGACATGTATCTCTTCCGCCTGACTCCTCGAATTATTCCTATGTCCAACAGCAACCACAACCTCAGCAAACGCAAGGGTTTGCGGAGACCCAGCAACAGCCGCTGCCCCAGTTCCAACCACCGCCCCAACCGGATCAGCAAATCTATTCCGAGTTCCAACAGCAGCAAGAGATGGATCAGCTACAATACCAGCAAGACCTTCAGCAGCAACAACATCTGCAACATCAACACCCTCAAACCCAAGAATATACTGAATACCAACCGCAGCAGCCGTCACAAGTACCCTACCCCCCCCACTCTCCACCTCCCCAGGCAAACCAGCAGCTCCCTTGGCAACAACAACAACAGCAACAGCAACAGCCTCCCATTCGAATAAACTCGCCCGTCTACCAGCAAACTGCCCCTCCCAATATGGCCTCGAACATGGCGCCGAATATGGCCCATCACATGACTCCCAACATGGATCCGAATATCGCCCCAAACATGGCCTATAATATGGTTCCGAACATGACCCCGAACGGGCCTCCAAACATGATTCCGAATATGGTCACTAATACTCACCCAAGTAACGGCATGGGTAGTCCTGGCCCCCATCAACTTTCTGCCGTAACCACGCCGCCACCCAGCGTGACGAGCACACCCGGGCGAAAGCCGGTTAACATTGTCATTGCGCCCCAGGCAGTATTTACGCCACCGCATGAAGTATATATTCAGCCAGTTGTACATATTAAGCCAAAAGTGAAGAGGCGGGATTCTTCGTCGAGTGATTCGAGCTAGGTGGATGTGTTTTTCTTTTTTCCTTTCCTTTTTCTTTTTTTTTGGGGGGGAGGGGGCAGAGGGGTGATAAACCGTACCTATTTGTGAGATATTGTGGGGGTTGGAGGTTTAGGCCTGATAATTTGGATTTCGATATGTTAATGACTGGGTGGAGCTTGGAGTTATTTATTATTATACTACGGAGTAGTGATATAGTAGTAATAATATCTTATGTTTTGGCTAAATGTGTTCTCATTGTAATATTCTTGGCTATTGGGACATCATGTCATCGAGATATCTTGTTCTACAAATAACATGAAGGATATTTCCACCTTCATTGTATGCATTCAGCATTTAGTATGGGATCTTGGGTTTGCTCAGGCAACCTTATCCCATCTCACACATATAATGCACACTCGAATCATTCAAAAGTAGAAGCGCTAGACAATTAAAGACGTGGCCATACATCATACAACGACCACAAACCGCTCCTCCGCGCCGTCGCTCGCAACCCTCACAACCTTCCTTTCCCCCTCTAACTTCTTCAAAACCTGCAACACCCCATGTGAGGCCGGAACATGCAAATTCGGCGGGATATCATGATATATGACTTTCACCAATTCCATCGACGTCCAGCTTCGAAGTTCCTCTCTCTTAACGGGCGGCGGTGGTCCGTCTATCTCCGACAATAACAAGCCGTATGTTAACACTTGCAGCACTTCGTCCTCCCGCTGCTGTCGGTGCTGGATGTACTCAGCAATTTTGGCGTTTCCATCTTCTATCACGGCTCCGTGGCCCGGGTAGGCGCGACCGGAGAAGCAGTATTGCATCTTTTCAAGAGTGGAGAGGTAGACTTCTAGATCTTCGAAGACGGATGTGCCGTGGCCGAGGACGTCTGGGAGGGTCAGTAAATAGGCGAGATGTGAGTTTGAACATTTATTATAGAAAGGAAAGGTGATAGAATATGGGGAGGGAGCGCAGAATAAAATAGAAGAAAATGAAGCATACTATCTCCTGTAAACATCGCATCTTCTTCATCAAGCACGAATACCATATGATCCTTCGTATGGCCTGGTGTCCTGTATGCTCTCAGCGTTGCGCCTTCAACTTTAAACACCTGCCCGTCCTCGATATTCAACTGCCTGTCTGCGTCAGGCTGGTTCTTGTGTATCTCCACGTCAGGGCAGATTTTTAGTAGGTCAGGCACGCCCCGAATATGATCGGGGTGCCAGTGAGTTAGGAGAGCGGTTTTTATTGTGACTTTTTCATTTTCTAGGGTGGACTTCAGGCTTTCGGACCAGATTGGACGGCCTTCCCCTGTGTCTATGAGGAGACGCTCATGGCCTTGGCCGATGAGATATGTATTTGTTCCTGCGTCTGGTCAATGATGAAAAGTATATTGGGAAAATGGGGATAGTTGGTTACCTTGGAGAGTAAACTGCAGCCAGGGGGATTTTTTGTCAGATGATTAGTTAACCAACCAAATTCAAAACATAACATTCTCTAGGAATAAGATATATAAAAAATGGAGAGATAAAGAAACGAATTCCCAATTCCGGTTTTAGTTTCTGTAGGAGATATCCATGATAGAGTAGTGGACAGTTCAGGTGGCAAAGACATTTTCCAAGCGTCACCAATGATCCCGTATTGAAAAAAAAAACGGAGAATATTGGGTGGATGAATGGATGTACAGTAGTTACCTTCCCCGGATTTCCACCTAGTATTCGGATTACCCTGCAGCTCAATCTCTCGACATCGGAGAGCTGTGGGAGTTGCATGGCCATGATGAATGTGTGAAATCTCAATATATAGTTCGGCAGAGCGAATGCGCTAGTTCGGTCCGAAAATCAGGGTGTCATTAGTTTTATTTTTCACGCGCCGCATAGATCGCGATTGATATAGGGATGTGTGACTTATTACGAACAGATAAACTCGCAAAGAAACTTTATGCTTCGATATATGTGTATATCCCACCATTCAACGGGATTGTGGACCGGAAAAAGCAAGGACTGAAAAATAAGAATGGAATTGGAAAATAAACTGGATTTATCTTCATATTTATAATTATCCTGTTGTCATACTTGAATATACGGTGTAGATGGGATCCCGCTTTGTAGGTGTGAAGCTGTCAACTTTAAGGATTGTCTTCTCTGCTGGTTTAAATGAGCCGAGGTAGTTAAAGTTATCTTCCCATGATTGGCCATTAAACCGGCCCTTGATTCTCTTTTGAATTTCTGACAGTTGGCTTGATGAGTAGTTAAAAGGCAGTTATCACAGAACATATGAATTCGCTTGTTTGTTCCTTAACGTGAGATGATGAAAATCAAAGGGGTTGAGGCAGGGGCTCCGCCAAGTCACATGACCAGGCGATTGGCACTGGAATCCACCACGGGTCACCACCAACAGAGCACGAATGTGCTGAGAATCACCCATTTTCCCGATATCAATCTCGCGGCGGCGCTTTTTAATATATTTTTGCCGAATTAAACACCAAGGGAAATATTTGAGTCTTAAGGCGCTTCAATACACCCTGTCCGTGGCTACATATCGATGACTTGACGTTGGGGATCTTCTCCGTCGCCAACACGGAATACCGTGTATATACTTATCACGACCATTACAAGAGAGTGCGCCGGCCGGTAGAACCTGTTGATGATGATTGGAACATTCCAAACAGGCACCGATGCGGAATTGCAGCGGGACTGGCGATTTTACCCCCTCTCCATTGAGTTCTAGACTTCCCTCTACCGTACCGATATAGTCATGATTATGGCTCCCGTGAACCTCGGACGATGACTAGTGAAGCGAACCAGAGTGATGAAACCTAGGACTGTTGAAATCATCGGAGTATTCATCCAGATATCGGAAGGTGCTAGCCCCTTTCACTCGCAACTCTCGGGGTCACACGGCGATTGATTTTCAGCCCTCTTCGGACATATTACCGAGCAACCCACAGTGGTCCGAAATCTTGTAGACCTATATCTAGTGAAACTATGAGGTTGATGCCCGGTTTGAGCTCTGCATACGGGATCCTCCAGTGCACACAAATTGAAGATCCAACAACTTTTTACTGGCCAATATTGGGCGGGATCAGGATGGTGCATCCGACGTTAAACCTAAATATCCTTCGGCCTCTGCGATAAAGCAGAAAAGCAGTGAATATGAATGTGCTGATCCATCTCGCGGGCATGGTGCCTGATTAAATCTATCCGATATGCGTTTTTATATATGGACGCAAGAACTGGATAGTTTCGGTTGCTAGGACCAATCCATACCTGGTTAAGGAGGTCAACCAAGTTTAGTGCCTATTCACGAAATTTTCGCATTCGCCTTGCATGTTGAATGGCTATCTCTGGGGGTGACATCCGGACCTATCAAACCTGAAACCATTCCTTCGGCGTTCTCATGAGAGATCGCGGCGTGAATTCATTTCCAAGTGCTCAGATCTACTTCCACTGGCGACGGTGGATTCCATGAAAGGATGTCACTGAATAACTACGCCTGGATGACCCCTCTCTCTTTCACCACGCTGTGGTTAGATCCTTCAACCGCCGTACTCAGTTATCCGCATATTAATCCTCGCAGTTTCTCTCTACAGTCCCTTTTCTGTTTTACCGATCTCTGTGACCCGGCTCACCCTACTTTGGGGAACGCTACGTTTCGTTTCCCCTCTTATACATATAGTTATTATATATTCTCTCCTTTAAGCTGATAACTAGTCCTTAGGCGCTATGCTCTAGTATTTTTCTTAACATATCGATCAGGGCTACTCCTTCGTCGTCCTCGACTATACTCAACCTACCGGCCTCCTAGACGTTGATTCAGGAGTTACCTCGAGGGATGATAGGAAAGTTGAATCCTTAACATTGTTTACAGAATCGATAATATGTCCATTCAATCTATCTGCGGAGAGATACGGAGAGAGCTACATCTATCGTCGACCTATCGAGCCCATCGGCACACACCTACCTTTTCATTAACTGTTCCCTGAAGTGGCCCATACGGACGAAGTCCGCTAGGCGGAGCGGACAAGTATCCTTATTGGAGCCCGCTATCACGGTGTGTGATACAGCCGTGAAATCGTGTACGTGCGACCAATGGACCGGAATTCACAACGAAGGGGCGCGGGCGTTGCTAAACGCCTTTGTTTCTTGGATTCTGTTCAAAACCCCTGCGGCTTTATCTCCACGGCACTGAAACCTTATGCTGGCTTCCACAATGTCAATGCTGGGTACTAGAGCCGCTTGACGGTTCCACCGTCCCTCTTCATCTCGTTGGTCGCGTATCGTGGTCTTGTTATTAGGCAACCGAAAATGCACTAGGCAAAGGTATAACCGTATCAAAACTGTCATGCAGCCTTTACCATGGACAGAAAGTTTTAAGAACTTAGGGGAAAATCCACAACTGGCCACATCCTCTAGACAGGTCACTCCAAGGAGAAATATTGCCATTTTGCCTTGTCTGTAGAGATGCCAACAAGTACGAGAGCAGAAACATTGCATGCTTTTCATGGTGTGACTGTGGCACGTCACAAAAAATTTCTTGGTCTTTGCCCCAAGAGCCAGGCAGTAACCAGAGAAGTTACTGGAGTTGGCAGAAGATGTATCGTATGCGATCCGCATGGATATTCTAGCTTTCAAATATTCAAGGCCAGATGCAAAATCTTCCCCGATCTAATAAAGCCGAGAACAAAATTCTAATAGTCTACGTTACTGGTTGATGCCCCACAACATTTGTTCCACCCGAAACCATCATACACAGACACGTCTGTGGATTCTATTTACCCGACAAATGGTAAAGTTATTAATAAGTTTATCCTAAAATTTGATAAGGGGTGCCCCTATAGCTGTATGCATCTCATCTTTTATAAGCAGAACTATGATACATATCTTGAGACTAAGGGTTGTTTTATGTATGACCATGATGATGGTATTGATAGCGACAGCATCCGAGCTACAAGTCAATCATTAATCTCAAGATAACAGTACATCATCCGGCTATTACACTCGGTGGAAAAGCCTATATTGGTATTTGTTTGATGCCATACCACCTCCAGTTCAAACGCATTGTCAATTTCCTAGATGCAATCAAAGATGCTCTCTCAGAGAATGTCAAGACTGTGATGAATCATCTCAATTATCAAGAACATCAGAATCAGTTGATGCTGAACAATATACTGATCTACATCAATGCTAAACCTGAAACTGAAATCAAGACTCATATAACAGCTGTGTATTTCCCTTCTGATGACAAGATTATTAATGAATTGAATCTCAGTTTCAATCAGATCAATTCTCATGTCAAGATGAAGCTTGTATTTAGTGAGTATATCAACTATAAGTCTATCATGAACATGAAGATCACAGTTATCAAATCTTCAATCAAGCTTCATGAAGTAGCTCACATTAATGTTCATATCATATCATATCAGTTTGCATTGCATCATATCATTTCATTTGAGAATTGTGATAACAATGCTCTTCTGAACAATGTGAAAGAGAGTGTTGTTTTGACAAGATTCATGAAGTCTATCATCTCTTCAAATTTGACTATTTCTATATGCAGACTCATGACAATAATAATAATCTACACATGTATGATTTGTTTGCTTCAACTATCTTTGATTCATACAATGACAATATCAATCAGATTCAAAACCTTTTCTTGACAGACTCAGATTTCACATCAGTAATCATCTTATTGATTGTTCACAGTTCTGATTTTATCAGAATATGTAATAAGTTTATCACTTATTTCACTGATCTCAACAATTTCATGAAGCAGCATCTTCATATATGATATTCAGATCATAAGCAAGCTCTTTACAATTTCAACGCGTTGTTTAGTTGCTACCATCTCCTCGACTTCCAATATGTTGTCTCTGAATTCCCCTTCGTTACCAACAATATCCCTTCATACGTCATATTTGCTCCAACCTTTCAAAAGCCATTAAGACGATATCAACGAGATTCGCAACCATTTTTCGCAGTCCCGGCGGGACAGATGCCTGGCCCCAAGCACGGCTGGTCCACCGTTTGCAGTAAGTCCCCGCGAGGCTCTGCTCACTGATGACAAAGTCGCCTTCGGAACAGGGGACATAGTGTACATAGGAAACCACCCCTACTACAGAGACGTTCAACCGAGCTTCCAAACCCTACCTATTAACAGGACGGGGAGACCAATTTCAAGTCAAAACTTGATGTCACCTGAATTGCAAATGATGAGTTGCTTAAGGTGTTTTGAGAGCACGATGATCAGGGATGGTTATCCTTTTCGCAAGGGTAAATACGATGCCAGCACTATGGTAACAATTCCAAGCAAGATGGAAAACTACAATACCCAAGATCTGCCTAATGTATCTTTGTTAGCGCATGAATCTGAGACCTCAGATTAAATAGAGTATGAAGATCTCAAGACAATGTCAATAATTGAAAATGAGGAGTTGAAGGACCCGGAGCTCGAGATACATAGATATCTTAGTACGATGGTAAGTCATGCAGAGGTGGTGGATCTTGGCCCAGAAATCGCTTTAGTTGATTGCCATCCCTGGGCATGATGCGAGGAGCGGACATGCCCATTCCATTTAAGGATGACACTGATGTCGCTGATCTCAAGCAGACCGCTTTCAATTTATTGCACTGTGACATGAGGGAAATGGATGCTATTCTGGATCCCCTTGCCCGTGAAGAATGCATTGAATGGGTGCCCCTTGGTCATCCTTCTCCAGCTTCTTCCCCAGCCTTCGTGGTCTATTGCAATGAGAAAGCACGAGTCATCGTTAACCTTCGCCGCGTATATTATAAGCTACTCCCAGATGCTTATCCCTTACCAAAGCCAACTATGGATGATCTACGAGCAATGTTCCACCGAGAACTCTTATATGAAGAAGACTACCAATGTCTCAGCCTCGGCCCTCTGGACCCCAAGACCCAACTCAATCCCGACAATGAAGATTAAAAGGGGTTCGAGACGAATATCGACGAATTCTATTCCACTGGCCAAGTTCCCATCTCGAACATCGATAGCGACGATCTCTTGAAGCAGTTGACAATTCTATAACTATTCAGAATATGGCTACCGGGGTAAGGTGTACATCTCATGCTTGTACTTGTACCTCCAAAGTCAAAAGACAAGGAAACTAGCCGGCCCTCTCTAGGATGAAATGATTGGAAACCCGCAATTATTAAGACCTGGTTATACTCTTAACATAGTCAGCAACTTCCGAGACAAGGCAGAATATGGCTCAGGTAGCGCTATTGAAGCGTGCTGGCAATGTTTTGATGAACTGGTTAATTTATAGGTTCTACCTTACTGAGAGACACACCCAGCGCCAGTGAGGTAATAAGGGGTCTCTAGCCGTTCATTGAAGAAAACTGTAGAAAAACATAATAATGGAGGAGAGATCAGATATCGTCCCTGGAACAATTGTACGATACTACATGATTCGAATATCATCCCGTTGTCCCAGTCTGGAAATCAGTTGAGAGATTCGATATGAGTACCCAAAGGAATTGGAAGTGAATGGTTGTATTCCAATTGCAAATCTGGCACACGGAGGGACGATTCAGGGAGTAATGATATTTGCCGTCAACTATAATCGAAGAAAAAAGTATTAGAATCACACTCGGCAACGGGGAACAGTGATCGTTTAATCAGTCAGACCTTCAATAAGTTGCACAAATACGCAGAATGGCTTGGGCAGCCCCCTGACACTGCCCTTGCTACTGCCCCCAGTGTTGAACTTCATATGCTGCTCATGCTTATAGCTGGAATTTTCTGTATAAACGAAGTTTTGAATAATGTGAGTCTAGCGAAGTGTGGAAGGTCTACCGGCTGGACAGAAGGGATGGCTAGGGAAATACAAACAGTGGAAAGTTTACCTGGGGCATTTTTATTGGATATAGCGGAGACAAGAAAGGCAGCGGCTTAATAGTAGGCGTTTCTTCAGTCAGTCCTTCTTTACTTAAATATTTTGGCGTAGCTGTTTGGGAGTTATATTCTTTTCCTGTAAGAGAACTTGGTGGCGGCGGACAGCTTAACTAAGATTCATTGATCACCTGGGAGGATATGTATATACTGGTTTGAAGTGTGATAATTGTCTTTATCATAGACGTGTCGCTCCCTTAGTGCTTGTAGATATTTCGAAGAAAATGGCCATAAAAATATGCCTATGATACGTGTCGGAGTGCGCTTATACTAATTACCCGAAAGAGGAAAGAAGAAGTTACCCGAAAAAAATCATTTGACTCACTTAGCTAGGGACCCGGAGTTGGATACAGAAAAATGGCATGCATAATGAAGGCAGATATAGCGTAGACACGGGAGGCATAAGGAAATACAGGAAAATAATAAAATTTCGTCGTCTATGGAACATGAGTTGTCATTGCTAGACGAGACCCAAAAAGCAGAAGAAAATATATCCAAGGAGGCGAATAAATAAATAATTTAAAGGGGGGAAAAATAGATGACCAATACCTTTTTTCCTTTTTTGCCATATCCAAACCAAACCAGGCTAAAACCAAATCCCAAAAAATTGCAATCTAAACCGAAACCAGCTCCTAGCTATGTATTAACAAGATCAATAAACAAAAATATCAAAGAAGATAGAAGAAAAAGAAACCAGAAAAGGGAAAAAAGGAAAACAGGCCGTCAAAAATAATATTCATTAAAAAGAAAACAAGATCAAGCCCATTTCCCCAACAAGGCCATCAGCGCGGCGCCCGAACATAGCAGTGCGAACGCAGCTAGCACCTCCCGGATCGGCGCCCGTCGCATCGACGGGCTGAACATAAACTCATGCGCCATCAATTCCACCAGGGCCGTGTAGATCAGGATGCCCGCGGATATCGAGTCGAAGACGCCATTTACTATCAGCGTCGTCCGCCCTTCTGGCGGGTACGTCTCGCGGACACCCAGTCCAATGGCAATGGCGATTGGTGTGGATAGGCCGAAGGCGGTGGCAAGGATGTATGGAGTCAGTCGTTTGGAGCGCGGCCAGGGGACGGTCGCGAGGCGTGAACCTAGACCTAGACCTTCGAAAGTTTGGTGGAAGACTAGCACGACGTAGAGGGTTATGAATTCTTCGCCGGCTACGGCGAGTGTGAGGCCGATGAAGATTGAGTGGAATATTATGCCGAATTCGAGGATGAAGATGGAGGTTAGTTGGGCGCTGTAGTCTTCTACGAGGGAGGCGAGGGAATGACTGTGGTGATGGTCGTTGTCGCG
Organism: [Emmonsia] crescens; assembly: GCA_002572855.1. Lineage (NCBI taxonomy): Eukaryota > Fungi > Ascomycota > Eurotiomycetes > Onygenales > Ajellomycetaceae > Emergomyces > [Emmonsia] crescens. The sequence goes on from PDND01000061.1 coordinate 102,249, forward strand.
GGAGGATGGTTTCTCGGTAGTAGGGGAGTGACAGTGTTTGTTGGAGGATGTATCTGAGGGGTGATCGCGGGTGTGGCCCAGGTGATCCTCGCCAGGTATATGGGTATTATGATCGGAGTGCAAGGACGGTGAAACTTCGGATTTGTGGTCATGGGTATGCGTGTGAACCAGGGTGTTGCAGGCGCCGTCGCCGTCGCCATGACTGTGGCTGCGGCTGTGGCTGTTGTCGTTGTTGTGGATGTGGTCATGTTGGTAGGAACCATCTTCAATCTCCTTGGCAATATCTGCATCTCCAAAACGAGCAAATCGCATCACCATCAGCTCAATGAAGAAGAGCAGGACAATCGTCATAAGCATGATCCCTTCCACCCAGGGGTATTCGGTGACAGGCCCGGTTAGACAGGGGTTGCTCAACGCTTCATGGGCGGGCGCAAGGAGGTGGATAAAAGCCGTGGCCACAATAACACCAGAGCCGAAGTACTTTGCAACGAAAAAGGCCCAGGGAGGGACATTCAAACGCTGCTTTCCGTCCCTCATGGCCCCGGGACGAGCCCAAACAGGGAACAAAGCACCAAGAGAAGAGCCGACCAGGATCACAAACACAGCGGATACACGCAGGCCCAGACGGCCGTCATACTCGTTTCCCGTAGCACAAGCATCGGGAGCATTCCCCTCTTCAGCGCGGGGTAAGAGAGCTGTGAAATAGGCGGGATCCAGCATGGCGAATCAGTGTCAACGAAGAACGTGCAGTGGACGGTGGTTGAACAGCGAGTGACCGGAGGACAGGGTCAAGAATAGAATCCCAGAGCGAAAGTGTTACTGATACTGAAAGTGTTTTTGAAAGCGGTATCCAAGCTGAATATTAAGGCAGGGAATTAGGGCCTAAAGACTAGGATGGATGGAAGAACAGCGATATATGGGAGTTGCTGGTAAGTACATTACAATAAAAAGAGAGAGAGAGACACAAAGACAATGACAGAGAGAGTGGCACAGAGGGGACACATCGAGCGGGGGGTTATTGACGCACACTCGACGCATGGGATTTGTATGAATGCCATATGTGCAGGGTACCCGCGGGTCGATGTGTAGATGATGCACCAGGATCAAGGGGGAAAATAGGCGGAAAATGGAAACAAGGGCGTAATGGTGTCATGGCAATACATGATCTCAATGCCGACGGTGGCGGTAACCAGTGCGTAAAATGAGGTAATGTGGTATCAGTACCGTACGCAGATTCTTCATCGGGAAGGAGCGCGGGGACCTTGGGGAAGTCACGGGGACCTTGCGGGCAAACCTTGGAAGGGCTGACAGCTGACTCAGCGATGTCTTAGAGCCGCCGATTAGCTGAACACTTGATGAGTCAGCTAGCTGCTCCTGCTGCCCCTTTTCGGACATCCAGCCCTAAGTAGGTAGGTAGGGTATGGGTATGAAGAACCGGCTATATTGAGAAACATAAGAGAGAGAACGAAAGAGAGAAGAAAAAAAGGAAACCAAAAAAAGAAGTGAGATGCTGATGATACATATTTGTCCAAGATAAGATCAGATTGAAGATATAGAGGAGAAAGGGAGAGAAAAGGGTTAAATCCACGCCTAGATCCCCAACATAGCTCCAGCTTCTCCAAGTCGCGATGCGGGCTTCTGGGCGTCATTCGCGGGCTTTTGCTGAGTCTGCCCCTGCTGCTTGCTTTCCGCATCCTCCTTTTCTTCCGCCTCTTCCTCCTCAGCTTCAGCCTCAGCCTCGGCATCAGTCTCAGCATCCTCGTCCTCTTCTTCTTCGTCTTCCTCGTCTTCCTTCACCTCCACTCCGTCAACCACTTCGATATGAATTAGCCCCGTGTACAACACATATCCCACAAACATCCCTAGACCAGCCAACACAGTCGCTATCGATGCATATAGCTCTCGACGCTGCACCGTGGCCACCTTCGCCACTAACTCCCGCTCCTCCAAGCCCCCCTGCGCCTCCGCGCCCGCCCGCTGCAATCTAGTGTTGGCTCTGATCTGCCGTACAATCGGTATCGAATCCACTATCCCTTCCAGCGCCCGCTTTCCCACTGCTCCAAGGCTAACCTGCTCCGGAGCTCGCCAGGGCAGGCTCGATGCAAGCGCCGGACTATCTGTAAACGCCATCGAGACATCCACCGGCACCGCTCCGAAACACCGTGACCGTAATCGATCTGCATAAGCCGCGAGTCGCGGAGCTTGTCCCGTGGCAGCATCTCTCAGCCATGGATATGGGAGCTTAGGAACCAGGGCCAGTGAGAGATAGCCCAATGCCAAACAATCTAGGCTTGATGGAATTTCGGATGATAGTAGATAGCCCTTCCGTCCCAGAAGTTCTTCCAAAGGTGCCACAAATGCGCCTGTCATAGCATCGAGTCGTATCCGGTTTTGTTTTGAAGATTTACTGAGCAAATCGCTCACTGTCGCCTGGGGCTTGCGGACAAGACTTTTGGGAATCTTGCTTGCTAGATTACCGGGATCCCTTGCCTGTTGTCTCTCTTCCTCTACCATCACATCGAGATCAAGCGATGTGAGACCAAGATGTTCCGTCCGTTTCTTAGCCGCTTTTCGAATTTGCGGTGGCATTATCCATTGGTTAGGCCATTGGAGAAGCGAAGCATAGGCTTGCGAAGTCGCATTGTTGTAATTCTCACTCGACACGTATAGAGAAAGGTCAACTAGGGGTTGGCCTTGAGATTCGAGAAAGGAAGAAAAGCTGCCATCATTACTGTTAGATCCTGTAATACAATAGTCTTGTGCTGTCAAAACAGAATCAGATTTGATAGAAGTACGAACTTACGCTATGCAATCTGCCCTCTCTTTATGGCCCATCCACCGATCCAAGTCCCATTCACCGTCGGAGTATTGACTCAGATAGGCCACGATATTCCTGAACCGACTGATCCACCTCGTTCCGGTCCATAACGCTGGCAATTCATCTGCAAATACACCATTCATCAGTATTCATATTATAGTGCTATGTAGTGTTTTTAACGTCAGAGGACACCATAAGCCCCAACTGCCTTGAAATAAGGCGAACAAAACGGACAGCAGCTGCAGAAACACAGTAAAAGCCAATGCTAAAACTACTACTCACTTGTCGGTACGATACCAGGATCACTGTCCGCTACTAACACCCACTGTTCCCGCTCCCCAGCAGAACCCCTTTTCTTCGCTGGCACAGCCAATGCAAAATATGCAACCATGGCAATACATTGTGGGTCAATCGAAGGCAGCCCAAATGCCGGACCCCAAATATGTAATTCAAATACCATGTCTTATTGTGTTTTGTTTGGCCTTCCTTCGCCAAATTCCCTTGTTTTTTTTCCTTTCCTCCGCCCCTTGTCCTTCACGGTCCCACGGGCCTGACACCCAAATCTATGACGAGGTTTGTGTTGCGTTTGCTGTGCGCAGGTTAGGTTGCAGTTGCGCGACTATTTCTGGTTCCGCAAATTGATTTGGTTTTGCTGGTTCTAATTCACACTATCCAAGAAGTATATATACTCAGGTATGTCCCTGGAACGGAGCTGGAGACGCCGGAGGTGGAAGATTGGAGCTCTGATGATATCTCGAGCGCTCAGCAACCTTAGACTAAAGACCACAGGACCACCGTTCGAGCACGGAGGTTAGTAATGCAAATAGGCCGGTTATATGGTGCTAGAGCCAAATTCCTCCACGGCACAGAGGTATTGATCAACGGTTGAGAGAGATGAACTTCCTCCAGGGTTGTGGTCGGAAATCCGAATAAATCTTTGGCGCATTCCGATTGGGCCCCGAGCGGCATATTGGTCACGTGCCATCGCCAAGAAATGCGGCTCTATAAACGACAACGATGACAACGACAACGACATACAGCAAGGATGCTACTGAGATAGCACATAGAAGAATCCCAATATAATAACTGCGTCGCTTAGTTATACGTTCTTGCGCTACAGAATGAAAGCGAGAGATACCCCGAATTGAAGCTTCTCAGCTCCTCTATCCACCATGCCCCCAATTAGACGCTACCTACGCATCAGCAAATACTCTGTGCTGGAATGCAGGATTTATCTTGACAATCCTTCCGATTCACGTTGGCTGCTTGACACCCGCGACCCAGCCCTACGCCGTGTCTTCACGAGTATACGGCCTTTGGTACTCCCAAAGCTGCGAGAGGAAACTGAACGAGCACGAGCAAAGAAGAAGTCCAAACCTGTAAAAGACGTACTTTCTGAGGGTACGATCTTGTTGATTTTGCAAATGACACCTGCTGTGGCTAACAGGTCAGAACAGATGACTTTGAAGTTTCAATTTTCCTCCGTGAGGGAGGCACCAGTCATTCAATTGTTACAAAACAGAAGTCATTCAACAACCAGCCGTCCAAAATCCAGAGTAACTCGAGTAAATTAACTGGGACTGATGACTCCCTGATCCACATCACCGATGACCCCGTGACGATACCACCTATTATACCTGAAAGTGACGAGCAGTCCCCGATCAACTTGCAGGATATCCCCGCAGCCACACCTCCAGCAGGTGATGAAGAAGGGATCCAATCATCGACACGACGTCGACGACGAAGGGAGAACCGTACGGAAACTAATTCTAGTATAGAAACCGGTAGCGATGACGAGGACACGCATGAAACAAAGCGAACAAAGACCGGGGTCGAACCGACTCCAGAGCCGAGTCAAGACGACAAGAAACTAAGCCTTACCACCAACTATAAAGGATTCACAATATGGGGGAGGATATTGTGTCTTCTCATCACCCGGAAGGGTGACAAAGCGACGCCGAAACCTGATGCAGCCCCAGCTGGTCAGGCATTGATGGAAGAATGGATCTCCACGCAGGCCCCGCAAGATTTCGAAGAGGACTGAGCCCAGATGCAACCTGGTTCCCCGTTGCATTTTTTTGTACCGTCATGGCTGCAATCAGTCAAGGTCAAGATCGCAACTCAAGGTGTAGTCATCCCGTATGAAGGCAGCAGGTGGACAAGGATAAACAGGTTGGGGAATCCGTAGCCAGTTATGTGTACATATTAGCAAGGCAAAAGTTCTTATCCGTCGCATCATTTGGCCCCTCCTACCCCGCGCCTTTGGTCTCATGCAAGATTCATTTAATCAATGCCGGGGTTGAATTTCATGCCAGAGACCTCGTGCGACGACCTTTTCAAAACTGCGGGATGCGCAAGCCATTCACATCCTTGGCATACGAAATGGATTTAGGTATGGCGAATGACGCCATACTCAGCTTTGGCAGCGGCAGCCTGTATGCCTTATTGCTTGCATATGCATGTATTTAGCACGGATAGACGCAGATGTGCTTAGTTCAAGCGTCCTGTTTCCTCCTTTGACTTGGAGTATTCGTGGTTCTCTTGCGGGGTCATCCCTGAAAGAAGGTTGTTTTATGCCTCTATTATGTTTGTGCTGGACTCAAAATCCGGTCGACTCTTCAAAAATATGCTTCATGCTGCATGATACAGGCGTGTATCATTTCCTATGCACCTCGTATTTACATTTACATTGTTGATCCTCATACGTATGATATCTGTACTTATGGGGGTCTATAATGCAACATTTTCAGCCCCACCATCTTGGCCACCTCCCGACAGCTGAAAGCTCCGCATTCGTGCTTTAACGTCGGTATGCACAAATGAAACAGGGACCATCCCGGCCTGTGGCATGGAATTCCCGCAACATCCCTGCAGCATAATGTCGAAACAGCTTTACAGTTTTTGTGGAGAATGTAGAATGGGTTAACGTGCATGAACCACTCGCTTTTCTAGCCCGTATTGAAATGCGGGGTTGGCGGAATCGATATTTGACAAATGTTTTTTTTGCATGTTGTTTTTTCCCCTTTCATGCTTGTACAGTACATACCTGCAATACATGTACTCGTACAGGTACAAGTGCGGGTACTTACTGTTTACGCTATGAACTGTTTCTAGTTATGTGTGTACTCCAGCTATCAGGGTCAAGGCTATTGTATAATATGCAGACTATATTTTTGGCCCATTTACTACAAACCATTGTCAAGTTTATGCCGATTTAGTCACGGACGCATTCCACCCCTGGCCTTTTTCAATCAACTCCCTTCAGCCGCACGCATGTGGTTTTTGGGGACTGGGTATCAATACGTCCCTGTCGTCTAGTTCCCTCTCCACCTGACCTGAACTTTACGGAGATGCTGAAGAGTGGCAAGATGAGGTGCTTAAAAACGGAAGTAGAGGACAGAAGGGGATAAATATATATATTTCGAGCATCGCTCATATCGGGCAAGTACACTTTCTGAAATGTGCACTTGTGACGTATGCCGTGGGCTGGCGGCTATACCTTAATGAACTCTTGGTGCTCCTTTGGCGCTGGAACTGCAACGCAATTTAGAGGCTCAATACCGTGTTCATCTCGCGTTACCACCCCTTCCTGCTTATGAGTATGGGACAACCTTTTGCTTCATATCCCGCAGAGGAAAATTAGGGCGATGCTTAATACACATATTAGTACTCCGTGATACTCAACCAACCGCTGAATCCGCAGCCCCTAGGCTGCAACGGTTTACTAAGTTGGCACACTCCGAAGACACACAGACTGTAGGCAAGATCACCTTGCTATATCTCAAGTAACTGAAGGGGAGCGCAATAAGTTCCAGCATGTGAGATAGCCGTATAGTATTAACCTTAGATAGTTGGTATTTATAGTCTGGTGATCTCTGTGGAGCCAGGAATAGTGGAGGGAGCTTTAAACTTTAAGTGCGATAAGCTTAAATAAGGTTTGAGCTTATTTAGACTCCTAGAGGATGATAGCCAATTTGCTAGAAATCGCTGTTTGCTTGAACCGCTGAGCGTGAGTATTGCTCTTTCAATGATAATGATTAAATGTGCTCATTATTGAATATTATTAGGAAATTTATCTCTCTCGCTCCAGCTAGTCAAGTAGCTTAATTAACTCCTGGCTAGTTACTAAGCTAACTCAAACTCAAGCTAAAATATCCGGAGAATACATGGCCTTCTCCGAGAACTTGCTGTTCAACACAATCTCGCAACCTGCGCTTAAATTAATTTCTATCTCAGGATCTCTTTATATTTTGAATTTATAGCTATGGGGCCCAGCACCTCTCGCCGCTATGCTTGTGATCGATGTCGGGCCCACAAACTTCGGTGTAACCGCGATCTAATAGCCTCAACCGACGGCCCCTGTCTACGGTGTAGGAAAGCAAGGGTAGAGTGCTCAATAGGTTCAGCTGTTCGTGTCGGTTCTACGGCAGAGTTGCTCCTTGGCTTTCCAACTGAAATGGATGCAGTCAACTCCACGCAAAACGGAGGTAAATATTATCCAGATTTTGTGCAGTAGGTATCGTCTTCCCGCCAGTTAATTAGATGAACAGACAGTGGTAACGGTTTGAGCGACCCCCAAAACCAAAGCTCTACTATCTTGGATCAAATGTGGAGAAATTCCTCTCCCAAAGATTCGAACCCTAGCGATGATAGTTCGCAGCTCATATCTGTCCGTTGGCCGAATCTAAGTCAGCCAGGCTTTTTTCAAGGGGAAGAAAATTTTGGAGAATTCATAGTCACTGATGCAATGCATTTGCCCGATACCCCGCTTAACTTTCAGGGTGTTGGGTCATCATACCGCAATGATTCTACCAGTAACGATTTTGATGTTCTCCAATCAACCCATTTTGGATCTCAGCCTTCCCATGACGTCAGCGTCGGACAGACACAGAGCAACTCCGAACATAGCATGCTCCAGCATTCATTGGACAGCCAGCAAGAATCCTCCCCGGGGGAATTAGAGTCAAGCTCCATATTACACAACACTTCTGGGATATCATCCACCGATTTGCCAACAGCTGGCTCCAGTGACGGAGAGAGTCTGTCTCACATAGGGCTCAAAGATGCATGTATTCAACAACTATCCGACCTGAGCGTTACCCTAATGAAAAATCTCCACCGTGTCGAAGTCTTGAAGCATGCATGCTCTTTTCTTTTCGATTCCCCAGACAAAGTCACCACTGAATACCTCTACGCCACTTTAGAAAAATCGGTGATCGAGGACGACAGCATTGGAAACATGCTTCGTGGATCAGAGCAATTTCTTGGAATCATTCGGCTTTGCCAACGAACCGCCGTTGCCTCAATGGAGCCGTCGCCAAATACAGCCCCCGAAGGTAACTCCCCTCACGATAGTGGCCCCGGAGGTTTAGAGGTTAGCCCCGAGGAACGCCTGTCAGAAAGATGGAAAGTCCTACAGTCGGGCTTTAGTAGGTCAAAGGCGCCACCTACAAGTCCGTTAAACACACCCGCCTCCTCTAGCAACGATTTACCCCCATCCGTACCGAAACTAAATGCCCATACCACCCTTACCATTCTGGCTTGTTACACCACCCTTCTTAAAATCCATAAAACCTTATTCTCAATTCTTTACGATTCTTTTAATTCTTCCTGTGCATTTGCTGAAATCCTCGGGCTACCTCGGCTGGTCACTGCGTTGCAGATCAATGGATTCATGGTTGGCGACAGTGGCTGCCTACATATCAGAATTTTATTGCAAACCAGCAGACACTTGCTGAGCTCTATTCAAAAGGCTCTGGATGGAATACTTGCGGATACCTTGGCGCAGTCTTTGCTAGAAGCTTTGCTAAAGCAAGAAGGAGTAGACTCTTTGGAGGACAATGAGTTTGGCATGAAACCCGTGCGCGATTTGTTAGCTATTGTCGAGAAGAAGTTGCGATAGGACATACACACAGCTTAAAAGCCCTTTTCTCACTTTATGACATATCCAATTTATAAGAACCTTCGTCATGAAATTCCTGTGAATTATCGAGATTAATATTCAACTATATTTGGCCACCAAGTAAGGGAAGCTCAAGGAGCTGTCTCTTTGTTGTCCTATTCACTTTTACCCCTGCACGACCCATTTCATAAATTCCAGGGAGCTACCTGTTTGCTATCTTTCAAGATACTAATCTGATAATAAAATTCCGTTTGCCACGCGTAACAAAGTGATAACACATCAAAAGCAGGTATGGAATCCTCAGATTTTATTAGCTCGCGGGTTAATTGGTAGTACTGTACATATTATAATGAATTTCCTGCTGTTATCCTGGTGAACTTGATTCTAAATAACAGCCTCCCGTTTCCAACGCCTTCCGTTTCCAATGCCTCCGACCCTCAGCCATTAAGGATCACATCGATCTCCGGGTTCTGACTCCTCAACACGTCAAGAATTTCCCCCCAGCAATGTGTGCCTAACTTCTTTCCCTCATCTGAGACGACAAGTACACCTGGCCTATTTACACATTAGTAAAGTTATGCTTGGTTGAAGAATGACAATATAGATCAACTCACATGGCAACTTTATCATGTGTCCAGAACCCGCCATGCGCATCAGGCCCAAGCAAAGTCCCACTGACGAGAGTCCGACTCCCCTGCTCTGTTGTCCTGGCTAATATAGATCTGGCAAATCCGTCTAATCCACGTAGCACGAGGCCCAAATCGTGGGACAGATTTGACTTGCACATACCGGGACAAGACGCGCTCACGATCACCTGTTCGACGGAGGTTTTGGCTGCAATGTGGGTAGTTACCCACATCGCAAGTAGTTTTGAGATGCAGTATTGACTCCCGATACTGAAATTTTTCGGATCGTTTATCTTTTGAAGAATGCTTGAGGTGTCGCGGACGTCTTTTACATTGACGTCACCCTGTGAGCAGCTTCCCACGATCTCAAGATGTACCGCCCGACCGGTGGATAGGCCTGTTTTGCGTAGTTTTGGGAGGAGGAGGATCCCCAAGTAAGCCGTCGATATGCCGTTGACTTGAATCGACATTTCCCAGCCCTCTGGGCTTAGTTTGTAGGATGATTGGAAAACACCGGCATTGAGGACGGCGGCATGTACAACGGGAAATCTTCTATTAACCTGTTGAACGAAGTTTTCAATAGATGCATAACTGGACATATCCAGCTCAACGAGCTGTATGATGTCTGCACCGCAGCCTGTCGTGGCTTCAATTCTAGCCTTGGCCTCCTCCCCTCTCTGTAACGAACGGACGCCAAAGATGAGATTTGATGCACCTAAAGCTGCGAATTTTATCGCGGCTTCGAATCCAAGACCTGCATTTGCCCCGGTGATAAGGACGGTTTTTCCAGCGAAGGAGGTTGTGGGATCGGCTGGTGGGTGTCTCGATGCCCACCAATAACTGCTCAAGGTCGATTTGGTTGGGACCGAAGTGAATGCTTCAGCCATGATAATAGGGTAAGATTTGGGGATTAAAAAAAAGAATGTCAAAAACGATGATGAATGGCCTTTAACGAAGGGGACAAACGGAGGCAAGTATAGTCCAAGGATAAGTTTTGTAAGTCAAATTCTGCTCAATAGATATATCACGTATAGGTCATTCACTTCAAAGATGTAGAAACTGCTGTATAATTATATCAACTTATGACTTCTAGAAGGACTATATATAGTGTTAAACAATTTATTTCACCTGATACTTTGTTCGATGCGGAGTCGGCCACCGAACTTTTTCGGAATTCCGACTATACTGATGGCCATGTTTGAACCACTTTCGGAGATGCTTCCAGAAATATTGTGAACTTCACCGATGCATAAAAAATACATAGTAGTGTTTGTATAAAAGCAAACTCAACTGTATTCCTTCCCAGCATAATGCTTCTTGCATATGAAGTTGGAGAGGTGGCTGGTTGGTCTGACGGGTATCCGACTCCTGAGATAGGGCTTCCGAATCACGTGATATAATTCGATGAAGAGCGATATCCTCTTCGTTTCTGAATCAATAATAAACCTTGGAAAGAATTAAAATTCTATCGCGTAGCATAGAAATAAATGGCCCTGAAAGATGATTGTAAAATTTCCATCTCGACCTTATCGATTCAACGATAATTCTCCTGAATAATTTTCTAAACTGAGTGGCAGGAAATCCGGAATAAGAAATATAGAAATCCTCTGATTGTTCAAGAAAAACGAATCCTTAGTCACAAAGGGTATGTTAGTATTGTCAATTATTTCCTTGAAACAGGCACAGAAGAGCCGTCTTTGGAATAATACGCCAAACCGACATGTTCTCATCTCGACGAATCACGATGCATCTGTTAATAGCCACTGCCAGAAACACACGAATGATAGAAACGAATTACGCATTCCCACTTTGTTTTAAAATGCGTAGCGATGGAACCACGTGGTAACGGGGTTTCTCGGTCCCTATAATCACTGCTATCCCTTGTGCGCAACTTGACTGGAGGCACAGCATTCTGTGATTAGGGAGTAAAATTAGCGCATATTTTGCCTATCCATCCATCTCTCGCTATGAGGCGATTTTGGAAGATTATCTATCCGCAAATGCTGGTTTCAATGTACAGGGTCATGCGCGTTCCGATTGCGAGGGAACTTCGTTCGTCGAAAGCAAGTTAGGGGCTCAGGGGTAAAACCTCTCACACACGCGAATCTTGATTTCTGTAATATTCGAGCCCGATGTGTCCGTCGCCTCTTGCAAGCTTCGAGATTCTTGTCAACTTTACGGAGTAATTCACCCGTAAACGGGGTTTACTTTCAACTCGGGCTGGCAGGTTGTCCATCCCCGCTGCCCTCATTAATCAATCCATGGATAATACATGCTCCTGTTTTGCTGACAAAGCTCTCGTAAGAGTCAAAAATCTCGCTGCCTTGGGCTTCAAAGGCGACGCTATCTCACTCATCGCACGTTATCTGTGCGCCCGGGTTTTCAAACATTTGGACGCCTTCAAAGGTTAAGAAAACATGTCAGGTCATGTGGGCTCAAAGAATTTCGTCAACGATCCTACAGCTAACTTTGCTCGTCTCCCCCTCTTCTCCTGCATTAATACGACTCGGGCCGTGGCACAATTGTTCTTCTCCACCCCAGCCGTGTCTTAGTTCTCCCTTGGCTTCGCTTCTTTGTGGTTTATTATTATTACTATTATTATTATTATTATTATTATTATTATTATTATTATTATTATTATTATTATTATTATTATTATTATTTTAACGAAGCCTCGGAGGCAATGTTTTGTTGCAAGCCATGCGCAACGCCGCTGGCCAAATCGGATACCCCCTCCATCGGGTCACGAATCACGATTGACAGGGTTTGCCCTATTCAGCGCACGAATCCAATTGCCCCTCTTGAGTTTCTCGCATTGACGTTCAGGCCATTCTTAAATTCAGAGCCGGGTCCACACGTGGCGCGGCCCCATCACCCCCTGCTCCTTTTGCTTCCGGGAAACTTCATGAGCCAATAGTGGGTCGATGAACCCCTCCATGCGAGGGGTGGCTCTTCCATATATTATATACCCCGTATTTGTGCATGCACTGATCTCATCTCATGGTCCGAATTGAAATCAGGATTTCGATTGCGAAAATTACTCATCGAGTTAATCCACGAAACTGCATTGGCGCGAGAAATGAGGTGATGATGCACACTTCAGGGATGGGCTAGTTGTCATGAGGGAACTGCCTTAATGGTCTAAAATTCTTTCGTCGTGTGAGAATAATAAAGAAATTTCGATGTGCCCTCAGCGCCTCACTTGATCTAGCCCCGCATCAGGACGGAAGCGTCACCAGCAAAATGATTACCAGCACAAAGTATGCACGAGATCTAACTATCGAAGCCTGGTCACAGACACCAACCTTTCGATCGCATTCATCGCCAGGATGGGTCTGAATAAGAGCCAGTAACTGTCAGCCAATACGAGCCTGCAGTCAACGCCACAATCAAAGCATTTCCTTGGTCCTCAACTCGACGGATGCTGGTTAAGCGTAACTTAGCAAGTTCCAAGGTTAATAATGCGGGATTCCCTGCGGCCCGAGCCACTCCCACAGCGATTCCGTAGCTTATCGCTTGCTGATCATTTCTGTCCATTGCTGGAAATAATAATAAGAGGTATTGCGAAGGGGGATATGCAACGGAAACACAGATGAGTGATTCTTACCAAATGTGGGGATTTCTGCAAGTCCCTCAACTTAATTATTGTGAAATATTAACCGTTCATTTCAAGTGAGAATCAACTAATGTAGTTGCCCTGGAGGAACCTAGTCTCCTTTGGCCTGGACAATTTACCTACTCACTAGTGGTGGCACACGCTACGGTGCTGGTGGAAAGGTTCGCTGTTGGAGCAACAGATTTTGTCAAGACAATGAGAATCTTCGTTGAAAAAGAAAAATAACAGGCATAGGTTCAATCCTGGCTGTAAGTCATCCAAACATCTCGGGCTGGCCTGTCGTCGATTCAAGGCATCCGGAGGCCACTTTGCTGCTTTGCTGCATGGGTTTCCTGGCACATTATTTCAGAAAGCAAATAATGAGCCATTGGTAATTTTGTTAAAGTTGTTTCTATTTCAAGAGGCATATCAGGTATAGAATAACTAACCCCCTGTGTTGCCGAATAGACAGACACATGATGATGTAATGAATGTCCATCAGCTCCGAAAATTGACGCGGTTTCTGCAGAGTCGCTTCTACCTTCGGAGGTCCGCACGCTGACCAACACGAATTATTTCGGATATTATAAACACTGTCACTCATTTGGTATATAGATGTACCCGTTACAACAGTATGCAATACCACCACATGATTCCAGACCGGACGGAGGTATGTTATTCAGCCTAATATAAAATGCAGGCAGACAACATCAAATCTATCCAGCACCGAGGTTAAGATACCAGACGCCTCGTGTCCAAGGGACAAGACAAGGCAGAGAAATGGTGAACTAACCTTGCCTAGCACTTCTTATTCTTAGTTCAGCCTCAGCCTCAGAAGGCAAGAGGACTTTCTCTTCATCGTCATGCAACTCGTTGCATATAATTTAACTAAATCTTGCATGGGGGTTGCAGCAAAAAAACGTGGCCGGAGAGGGTCAGGCAGACAGACACGTCTTCCCACCGAATCCCGCCCGTTCTCGTATTTAATGCCTCGTTTAAGGGCCTGGTGAGATGTTGTGTCCGCCGCTATTATTAATATTCAACACCCGCACAAACCACCAAACATACATCCAATAACGGCATGACTATTTATTACACGGCATTGAATTTGCATGGATGGATGGTGACGCATGTCTCAAACAGCCTCGCTTGCCACAGCACGTAAGCGTCGTTGTTTTGTCTTTCGTCTCTTTGTGTTACTGTGTGGTAACATGTACATGTACATGTACAATAATTTTAATTTCGAGTCAAAGGGGATCAAAGCGTAACCAGTAGTTGGTTGTTATTTGTAAAAATTGACCAGACTCATCCTAGTCGCGGAGACATCGGGAGATCAGGACTGGCTGGCTGACCTCGGACGCTAGAAGCATTCCAGAATGCTTAGGCGACGTCGATGGGCATGTCCATGGAGCGCTGAGCGGTAGTTAACTACTCGTGGTCCTTGGAGCTATCCATGCTAATAAAAATATGCACATCAGATATGGCTGTTCAGCGACTTCGGCCTACCGATATATTTTTTGTTCAGCCAGATAACTAAAGTAAAGTTACCTCTGAATACGGAGGAAGAGCCTTAAGAGCAAGTAAGAGCAAAATTAACATGGAACATTTTTCGAAATCCTCGTTTGGACTAGAAGAATAGACTTCGAAACATGTAGGAAATATAAATTGGAATTCGGCACAGTGGAATGATGCAGATGTATTTATTGAGGCTTACATTGATCCATGATTTACTTGCTTGAATTTCGTTTTACCTCATGCGCATCCAGTAACTGTATATCTGTTCACCTGGAAGGTTGCACAGCACAATTTGTTTAGCTTCATTTGAATGATTGATTGTTTGGCGGGCCGAGTGAACAAACGACTTCAGCTGAAATCATAAGAGATAATTTAATATGTGTGACTGAGAACAATTTGGAGGCTGCCTTCAGAAGAAAATCTTTTCTAGTCCGCGCCAATCATGGTAAGCTTATTTAGAGTACAGATTATGTTCCGCTTAGTTCCCCTGATTCAGTACTTTCGAGTTTCACTGTCCAGGACCTTTTTTTAATATTTTTTTTTTAAGCTTCTCAAGTCGACAATCAAAACGTAGCTTGCAATCTTACTAGGGGCACTTTTTATTTCCTTTTTTTCTAGACTATCTGTCCTCATTTTTCGGTCGAGAAGCCGTTGTGAGTGTGGCGATTGTTTCTATGCAAGGTTCCGAAACTGCAATGATATCACAGCCAAGAGAACATTCACATTCTCTGTTCGTTCTCCGTTCTCCGTTCTCCGTTTCTATATTCTCTGTAGAAGCCCGCAATCAAATTCGTCTTTTGATTTCCTTTCAAGCAACCATTCTAATAAATATTTTGGAGGGACAGAAATAATGTGAAAAGATTGTTTCAATTGGCGTGGTCGGTTGTGCATCAAACAAACAATTAAAAATAAAATAAAAATCGCCTACGGAGTACTTGCTTTTTGATTGTGTAATTTGGCCATACAGTCAGCCGGGGGGGGGGGGGGGGGGGGGGGGGGTGGTGGGTGTTCAGATTGGTTTACCACATACCACACAAAACTAGCTGTAATTTTCAAAAAGAAGAAAAAACACCGATCTTGAAATCCATGATCTCATCACTTGCTTCAAGTTGAGCGGAAAGTGGCAGAAAGTCTGGAGAGGAATGAGGAACGGAGAATGGAGAATGGAGAATGGAGAATGGAGAATGAGGAACAGGGGGACGGGGAACGGGAAACTTGCTGGGTTCGAGATTTCAAGTGGAGCATTTCTTGATCACAGGATCATTGATATTATTTTAGCAGCTAAAAATAATAATAATAATAATAATAATAATAAAATTCATTCATTCTTTTTTCTCTCTCTCCCCGAAAACCGAGACGCAGGGTTTCTTTATCTCGGTACTCTTTTGGTGGAGTGCATGGAGTTGTTTCTCGCTCACCGCTTGAATGCGGCTCGTCCGGAAAATTTCAGCTGGCTCGTGGCAGAAAGAGAGCGATTCTTTGGATTCAAAATCTTTTTTATTAAAATTATTGCCCCCCAATCGCTCATGTCGTCAGAGTCATACTACCTTGACACACCATCAGCGAATTGAGTTTGGGCGTTTCGAGTTGACAACCTACGCTAGGTTTCAGGCTCTGGCAGGGCGGATGTTTTGTGGAGCGGATGGAATCTGTAGCCTCAGGTAGTCTGTAGTCTGTCCGGCAAGCAAACTCGAGTCTCCAGAGCGGGCCTCAACAAGGAGGATCATGATCTTGGTGGAGTGGAGGTAGAGCCACCGCCCCAGTGGAGTTCAATCTTAAATGTGCTTCCTTTTTGCTTCTGTATCGTCGTCTAAAAAAGACTAAAGTTCGACGGGCTGTCTTTGCTGGCTCGGAACTAGTGGGATGAGGAGGGCAAAAGCGCAAACAAAAAACAGGGAAAATATCTGAAAAATGAGAAAATTCGAGATCAACAATGATATAACCATCTGTTTTACCCACCATCAATTTCTTTTATATTTCCTTGTTTGGAGAGAGGGCGGGAGCCTGGAGGGAAAGGAGAGAAGATTAAGCCTTGTCCCATCGTATCACCGTGGACCACACACACACACACACACACACCACCATTTCCAAGAATAATGGGCAAATTGCAGCATCATTGACGTCTATCCCTGGCAGCCTTGATCCGAGATCCCGGCATTCTGGGTCATGCAGGCCTTGACACTGCGCATTCTGCGCTTGGGAGCAAATCGGCCAGCACAGTCACAGACTCACAGCACTCCCTGCATAGATAGTTGGCAGCTAGCGCAAGCTGCGAACAGGGGGGGGGGTCACAAAACGCTTGGAAAACGAGGCAAAAAAAAAAAAAAAAAATGATGAATGTGTGCATGTAATGCATGTACACTACTACAGTACAAACATAAAGATTTCATGCATGGACTGCCCATGATATTATATTATTATTGCAAACCAAACATGCATGGAATTTCCATACTGAAATGTTTTGTCGCGGTTTGATATACGAACGCGAGATGTTAGAGGAAGAGTCGCACGACCTGCGCCTTGCACCATGGCTGTGGGGGACAGCAGAGAACTACTTTGCTGAAACAGCTGAACACATAGTCTGTAGCTGAGCTAATTAATAGGTTGGATATAATAGCCGATGACAGCTTGGGGGATGATTATGTCAATTTATTATCTATATTTTGGTTTTTCTGATTGTTGAATATGTATTTTATGGAACCCGAGGGCATCATGAAAATGTACTGTATATACATATATAGGGACGGGACTGTATGTACATGTACATGTACATGTACATACAGTACATAGCTGCTGGGGGTTACACTGCACTACTCTGACAGGGAATGCAGGATACTTACTGCGTACTTGCATACAGCTCAGCTTCATATAATTTATAATCACAGGTATGATTATATTATTTTCATCTTTCACTAATCTCTAGAAAATAATGTTGATTGGAAATGCGCAATGACTTGAAATACTAATGATAATAATAATAATAATAATAATATAAAAAAAAAGGCCATCAGTGGAGCGTTCCCCATATGTAGAAATGAAAAGGACAAGGTACCTGTATCAAAAAGAAAAAACCCACAAAAGCTGTATTTTATCATTGCAATTACTATCTGGCTCCGGAGAAGTAAAGGAACTAATAAAAAACATCACACGAATAATAATAATAGTAGTAGTAGTAGGAAGCAAAAGAAGTAGACCTCAAGAAGAAGAAGAATAGGCACCAATGCCCCGTTTCTTAGTGCAGGGCTAGTATTATTGTCAACCACACGGAGACACAAAATTTAAAAAATATGGGAAGAAAAGTAAAACAACAAAAAAAAAAAAAGCCAGACAAAATAATAAAGCGAAAAAAGGGGAAAAAAGCAATATAAAATACCGGGTACCTAGTTCTTGTCTGACGTTGTTGTATTTTCTTCTAATTTTCCCTTTTCTCAGGCCCATAATTTATAAATATCTCGTCTTCCTTCTCTTCTTCTGCCCTTTTATTATTTGTATTATTATTTCTCACACTCTTTATATATTTATATATATATATATATATCTCAAATCTATTCCTGCTCTTTGTACTCTGAACAGTCCAAGCTTGATAACTTCACCTCAGTCTTCTCTACAGATAATCCTACATACAAACAGTTTCCTTCAAGCAGCTTTCCAACAACTCTCTCAAGCTTCTCCAGCGCAGTAGCCTCCCAACATCTCACAATGCCTTCTTCCTATACTCCCTTCGCGAGCCAATATCCTCCCTGCCCGGGCCCTCCCCCTAAAGGTCCTCTTCCACCAGTCCCCAAGTAATTCGTCATTGCGGGCCGCGGGGGGCTTGATTCTCCTCATTATTCATCATCATCGTCGTCTTCGTCCTCGTCTCGCTTCACCACCCTCGTACTCTCGACCCTCAAACATCTCCATGTATATAGAAAGGTCATATCGGCAGCCGGCTGTCAATTGTGTCTTGTCACTTCGACCTGGATCCTAAAAACACCTCGATTGCAATCTGCCGCCTTCTCACTTAGCCCCCTACCTTCCTGGACCAAAATATTTCGCCCTCCAAACCTATTTCTGTTTGCATTTCTTATTTTTTTTTACTTCTTAATTTTTTTTCTTTCCCTTCTCCCATCTCATTTTCTCGGCATTCCTTTCCCGCCCCACGTCACGTTCATACGATTCGAGCTCGCCAATCCCTACCATGTACCCGATAACCGACGCTCTCCCCTGTCGGCGGATTTCGCCTATTCCTAATAGAGAAAATAGAGAAGAGGGAAAAAACCAAACCCGAAGAATGCCGGTCAGCCCTGTCGCAACAATGAATACGATTCTGTACTCAGCCGCCCCAAGCCCCCCCAATTCGCCAAATACATCTAACCAAATACGAGTCCTGACGTATTCTCTCTTTTCCGGCGGTCTCGCATGGTTCAAGTAGCGGAACATGGAGGGGCACATTCTTTTTCTCTTCCGGTGCGGTTTGTCCTTCGCTGCTTTGGGTGGTTAATCGACATGGGGTGGTGGGGTGGGGGGGGAAGCAAACGAAAAACTTTTTTTCGTCAGCAGCGTCCGGCCATTCCTGAGACACGCGGTTCAAAACCTGTCGTTCTGCGGCGTTCTTGTCTGGGCATTCCAGACAACGTGTTACGGCTACCCCTGAACCAGTGCCCTGCTAGCAGCAATAGCTTCGGCCGCCTCAAGTCATCTGACCCCCCCCCTTCCCCCTCCTCTGGCTCTGACACCCATTCTTTTGTTTGCCCGTATTTGCCGACTACTGCTTGTGCGCCCCTTGGACCGGATCGCTTTTTCACTACGCCTTTCCCGGACACCCCGCCCCATTCCCCCTGCCCCCCGGTATACACTATTGCCAACATGCATAGTGTCCCCCTGCTACCATATCCATGCTCGTGCGATGCTGTCTCTGCGCATTTCCGATCTTCACCATGCATATCCTGGAATCTCATCGATTCTTTGGCAGTCGAGGCCTTCCAGATGACATGGATTATTCCAGCAAACTCAAATGTCGTCACTTGGGGCGGGCAGGAAAGGCGGGGCAACTGTTTTGGCGGGGGGATTTAAATCCGTCCGCCAGTCCGTGATAATTACCACAATGCAGGCTTGAGTTGTAACGACAGCCTGTAGAGGAAGGGGGGGGAGGAAGGAAGGGGAGGGAGGGAGGAGAACATTAATCAGAGGATGCATTGCCATACTAGCACTTCGGCAGTTCATATGCATGCTTACTTGCATAACTTGCTTCGACTATAGACAATATTTGCATGCATGCCGCCCCAATCTCCGTGGAGCCCCCTCCCCCCTTCTACATGCTCCTCTCCCTCCCTTCCCGTGCCCCCGCGCCATCGTTAAACTGGATCTCGCTATTTCGTTAGCTCCAGCCCCATGTTGTCACGTTTTCGCTTCGATATTCTTCAGACTACCCGGAAGATCCCTGCGTTGCCATTCCCCACATTCTGGGTTCAACTTCCCTCAGCTTGTTGCAGCATCAGCCATTGACAAATCACCAGAAGCCTGAGCAGTCGCGTCCTGCTGACCCCTTGGGCCTGTTGGGTGCTTTTTGATAGTGCATTATTTTTTTAATTTTTTTTTGGTCCCTTGGCCCTTCCTCTCCCCTCACCCATGTCCTCTCGCCTGAGGCTGTCATTATCGGCTTTGAATCTTGATGATTTATTTTATCCGTCCCCTTCTCTTTTGCTCCCCCGCCCCCCTGCTCTGCTCTCGAGGTGTTTTGTGGCTTGCTGTTTCGGCATGAGGCTCACACTCACTCTTCTCTTCCCCCTCTCCCCTCTTTTCACCCCGCCTCGCGCCACCCCAACCAACCCCACACTACCCCTGACGCTTACCGCTACCCGTTCCCGTCCCCATTTACCGTTCAACTCCATTTTTTCTCTTCATTTCATTTCTTTTCATCCTTTTTGTTTTATCACCTTTTTAATTTACCACAACTCTGTAATGTCTGTTTTTTGTGCGTGTATTGTTATTTGTAATAATGTCTTGCTGATTACTGATCGGAATGTTGTCATGTCATGGATGGCGATGATTTCTATATTGTCCTGTATTTTTTTTCATGTCTCGTGTCAGCTCGATGCATCCATACCCTGGCGTTTTCTCTTGTTATTCCTTTTTCGTCTTTTAAAGCCGATATTGCGTGCTCGCATGCTTACTCCTTGGAATTTTCTTTTCTTTAGTAATAAACATATTAGTTTGGGCGTATATTGCATTGGAAAGGGAATAGCACACTCCCACCCACACACACACACACACACACAAATTAATTATTTTTGCCAATGGTGTCATTGCATGGTGGTATCTTGTTTTCCGTCCCTGTAACTGTTCTGTGTATGAATGATATCTATCCCGTTTTCCGCTTGTTTTCTCCATGTAGCGTGTAGCATGTAGCCTTGTGGGTTCCTGAGTAGTTGCGATGCATACCGGGTGTAGGTTATATTCAAGGCGAGCCTTGGCTTGAAGAAATATTTGCTTTGCCGGAGTGGATTGACAAATTAGACACCAGCCCTGGAGGTAAGCTAGCTGTATTACAGCTCTCTAGCTGTCCATGGTCGATGCAGAAGAAATATAATTGCGTGATGCAAACACAGCAAACAGGTAGGTAGTTAATCCTCACCCCGCCGACGCCCGCCAAGAAAACCACTTTACATTATCAAGTCCAACATCATCAACCCAGCTGCATAAACTATACCCGACGCCACTCCATCACGACAAATCTACAACAACCGCTGTTCCTGTCTTATCCCTTTACTCTACACAGCTATATCCCCCGCCTACCTGTCCATTGCCCTGATTAACTTCCTTGGCGTCTCGGGCACTAACTAAACCATGAACGACTCGTCCGCCCCTCCTCAGGTGCCGGAGGGGGTGTTTTCCTTGCTTGATACAGACCTATACAAACTTACTATGCAATGCGCCGTGCTGAAATACTTTCCCGATGCTGGTGAGTAGGCATTTATTTCCCTTTTGCAACTTATGACTGTGACTGTTTCTTCACGGCCCCTTGCTAACCAATTACACACA
The DNA here is from genome assembly GCA_002572855.1 of [Emmonsia] crescens. Taxonomy (NCBI): domain Eukaryota; kingdom Fungi; phylum Ascomycota; class Eurotiomycetes; order Onygenales; family Ajellomycetaceae; genus Emergomyces; species [Emmonsia] crescens. The sequence continues at coordinate 123,728 of PDND01000061.1, forward strand.
CGCCGCATGGGGTCCCCCCAAGCTGCTGGGTTGTATGTATGACGTGCAGAAGTCACATATGCGTTCACCAATCGGACAAGGGATATGAAATTTACCAGGTCCGCTTACAGATGGCTGAAGAATGAGATTGACAGTATGTTATGATTATTATTTTATTTTAAAATTATGTTCTTCACGTCGAACTTCCCGATCAACCAATCCAAATGACGCATTCGTTCATCGGGCTAAGGGGCCTGTATTGTGTAATTTTATATGTATATATATATTTTTTTCATTCTAACTCTCTGCAGAACTTGCAAATATCTCCCTTACACCTGAGGAACACGAATTTCTTAAATCGCAATGCCCATACCTCAATTCCGCTTATCTGCGCTACCTATCATCCTTCCACTTCAAGCCCTCGGAGCAACTCGACATCTCCTTCGCCCCTATAAATGACACCGGCGCGGAATCAGATACCGGAGATATTAACATAGCAATACATGGTCTGTGGGTCGAGACTATTCTCTACGAGATACCCCTCCTGGCTCTAGCCAGCGAGGCCTATTTTAAATGGTGCGATCGTGACTGGGATTATTACCAGCAGGAAGAGAAGGCATATCGGAAAGGCGCTACCCTACTAGAACACAGATGTATCTTCTCTGAGTTTGGCACGCGGCGGAGGAGGAGTTACCATACGCAAAGTCTGGTTATGAAGGGGCTCTGTCGCGCTGCTGCTGATGGCAAGGCGAAAGGCTGGAAGGGTGTGTTGTCTGGCACCAGCAATGTGCACTTCGCTATGAAGCACGGTGTCGCCCCTGTGGGTACTGTTGCTCATGAGTGGTACATGGGCATCGCGGCTATCACGGATAATTACGAGAATGCCAATGAACTGGCGTTGCGGTATTGGATGGGCTGTTATGGGGAAGGGGTAAGTTTTTATTTTACCCCCCTGGATCTTTGAGCATACGGGCCAAATTTGCAGAATGAGGCTAACACAAGTGACCATGCAGGTATTGGGGATAGCTCTAACGGATACCTTTGGCACTCCCGCTTTTCTAGATGCGTTTCGCAAGCCAGTACCAGGTTATACATCGGCAACGCAAGGAGCGGATGGTACGCTGGCATCCTACGCAGCTGGCAATTTCACCACGGACAATCTATCCAAGACGGAACCACCAATCGCAGCCCCTATCATCAAATCCACATCCGTGTTGGGAGAAGCAGAACAAAATGCCCTGTCAGCCAAAACATACGCGCAGGCCTTCACGGGCGTGCGCCAGGATTCCGGTGACCCAGTCTACTTCGTCAAGATGGTGCGCGACTTTTACGATAAGGAAGGCATTGAGGATAAGAAAACGCTTGTCTTCTCCGACTCACTGAATCTGCAGCTGTGTATAGACTACAAGGTCGTTGCTGAGGAGGCAGGATTTCAACCTGTCTTTGGTGTGGGGACCTTCCTTACCAGTACGTTTGCCCCCCCGTTCTCTCTCTTTCTTTTCTCCATTTCCCTTTTCTGCCCTTGCTAACATATCGAATAGATGATTTCACCCAACTATCCGACCACAAGAAATCTGTCCCGCTGAACATTGTCATCAAACTCTCCTCTGCCGGTGGCCGGCCCGCTGTCAAATTATCAGACAATCTAGGCAAGAACACCGGCGACACGCACACCGTTGTTGAGGTTAAGAAGCGTCTCGGGTATGTTGAGCGTGACTGGCAGAATGGGGATGAGACGCGGAGATGGGGTAAGAGGGGGGATTGAGGGTGTACTTTAGGGGTTAACATTGATCATTGATCATATATATGGAAGGTTATGATGACGATTGCTTTGATTAATATATTATCTTATGGTGTGGTACGCGTTGGTTAGGCTCATTGCTTTCGAGTAGATGGCATTCTTATACCCAAAGCGTGGTACGTGTAAATAATACTGGCCGGGGCGGGGACTGTATGGGATAGGATCGAATGGGACGCCTTCTTTGTTGAGATAGATCTGGAATCGAGAGAATATCGCGAGATGAGCAATATTCTTTGCATATTAGACATGGGCAGTTTTTAAGAGTCTACGCGCCGTGTTCTGCGTATGTTTTATGTGAGCCAAAATAAGGGGTAAATACGGCTTTCATAGAGAGGAAATAGGGGAGTCTCCCAGGAGCCATTTTGATTTCGTTTTATCTCTACTCCTACTTTTTTCTTCATACCTATACGACGTTTGCGGAAACTCCGCCAAAGTCTAATCCCCCTGATAAAACAATTAAGATCGTTATTTACCCAGCCTGCCCTACTTACTCCTTATATTTTCTGATTTCATCATAAATTCGGTTTCTGGGAAACGTGTGAGAAACATATATACTGCAACAGCTAAGTTTGTTTATTTGAGGAGAGGGTGAAAAAATAATTATAAACTTCTTGCAGCTAATTAGTCATGAATAGAATGTTAACAATAAGAAGATTTAATTAGAAGAAGAAAGAAAAAATATACAAGTGATATCAAGTAAGAACAATGAATTTGTTGCAACAGATATTAAACCTTATAACCACTTAATAATAGAAAAGAAAATATTGAAAATATAGGCCTGAGGAATGAAAAATTGATTATCGTGCTTTAAAATATTTTTTAAAAAGAATATGATATAGAGTTCTTCATCACCAATTACTACTTCTTTTAGCTCTCTTACCACTTCATCTTCAATGTAAGCAGTATCAGCAAGGGAACTCATTGCTTGAACAATCAAGATGAAAAAAAGCAAGTAGAATAGATAGTCAAAAAGGTTAGAAAGAAAACTGAAAAGAAAAGAAAAAAATAATGTGAAACTACATCAAACAGCTTGATAATTCTGAAAAAGTATATCCTTCATTTTTTCGCATTGAGATATAAAATACTCATACCTAAATTGCTTAAGCGGCTGATCTGTATCTTCAAAATGTTCTTTGAGTGGATGGAAAACATTTAAGCCCATGTTATTCAGACAACATGGATCCGCTCCATATTCAATCAGGAGCCTAACAAGAGCCTTATTGTCGTACAAGATGGCATATAATAATGGCCTGTAGCCGAAGGAATCATCCGTTAGCGTGAGAGAATTTACAATAGACGAAAACGCTTCGGCATCCAGAAGTCTTCCTGGATTCCGAGGCCAGTCAGGGGATAGAGATGATAAAATTTGATTCGGATCAGCGCCGTATTCAAACAACGTTTTCACGAACGCGAAGGAATCCCCCGTTAGATTATAGTTGACAATTAGCCACGAAACTGCTGTTACTCCATGATCATGAACGCGAGAGTCAGAATGGACGCCACCTCGTAATAAGGTTTCCAAGATTCGAATGTCGGCGGTGCCGTAGCCTGCGTATGAGGGTGTATATAGAGCACTTAAAAGAAACATACCCCCGTGGGCTCTGATGATCTCAGAATGGGTCTCGAGCTTCACTTGAACGGACAATTTGAGGCAAATCAAAAAAGCAATCATACAAAAGGCAAACTCAAGGTCGCCTGTGGATTTCACATACTCCACCAAAAGAGAAGGCGGACAAGGCTGAGAATGGTCAATAATAGCAAGAGTGGTATTAAATCTCTCCAGTTCGGCAAGTTTGAGGATAAACGCTTCCAAATAAGGAATAGATGGTCTGCCGCCCTTCTCCAGTGAGAACATTTGGATGCGTAATTCCTGGGAATCTCTAACCTGGTGATTATTCAACGAGTTGCGGACAAAATGTTTTAAAAGTAACACATGCCCTGTCTCTTGGAAAGTGCTGTCAATTCCATCACAGATGATAGAATGCCCTGTTTTCGTTGACATAAAATCTTTCGCGGTTTGGTGGATGAACTGAACGGTTCGTTCATGGCTAGTAACTTCAAGAAGACCGGAGGATCTGCTATGCAATCGACGTTTAGCTTGAGCCAGAGATAAGTCGCTTCTTGACACTAATTTTCCCGCATAATAGAATCTGTCCATTCGAAAAAAACTTCAATCTGAGGATTTGAACCTGCACAGAGAGCAATCTGAAACATAACATAGGCCACGTTCCGGCGTTTGGGCCGTGACAGCTTCTCGGACCGAGGACAGCGTTGTAGTGCTCGCTGGTAGAGTCCCTCTAGTTCCGATGGAATCGTTGACAAGGCATCTCGGAGCTCCTCGATACTGTCGCCCTCACACAACCCTTCAACCAACTCATTTATCACCAGTTTAACCCATATAAATACGCCTTCGGCCCTTTTAATGATCTCGTCAACCAATTGCCCAAGTTGTGCGCTTGTCCGAGCTTCGGCTGCGCCGTCCATCTGCAGTCGTATATTTCCGGCGGTATACTGTCGAATATCTTCTTTTGTCATGTAATGGATGGCGAATCCAGGAGCATGAGCAAAAGCGTCCTGAAAAATATTTTCAGGGCGACTAGCTAGGCAGAGTCTCAATCGAAAATTGGCAGACCTGGCATGTTTCGACAGATTATGCAATAGACTCAATAGTTCTCTGTGATCTCCTGTATGTTCGTCAAGAGCATCGATGAAAAGGGCTATATTAACGTGGACGTCACTCTGAGCTGCAACGAAGAGCAATGCTTCTTTCACATCATCTACGGTCCACTCCATGGTCGCGCTACCTAGCTTTTCCGAGGGGGCCAAAAATCGCAGCTGAGAAGGGAATACGCGAAGTACCATATCGATGAGCTCTGGACGCTGGTTTAAGATTTGGAAGAGTACTTCATAAAGCAGGCCGTGAATGGACTTTTGAATTCCTGAACCGCGATCATGAAAGAAAAATCCAGCAATGATCTACGGCGATATATTGTTATATTCTTCAAGGAGACACCGTGTCAGCTTATGTTGTAGAGCGAATTTCATTGCAGTCGATTTTCCAGAGCCTGGTTTGCCTCGAATCCAGTATATGCCGCTTTCGATTTTGCCGCGCAGCCAATCCTCAAAACCAACTTTGTCCTTAAACAGCCAACTGTACGTGTCCTCAAACGTTTGTTTCACGTCTCGAATTCTATACCTCGCTTCCCGGTTATCCAATTGTGTCAAACACACTTTTAACATTAGTTTAGATCCATCTTTCTTCAAAATAATAATAGTTCGTGGATGTTTTCGGGCTTACTTTGACGTATTTTATAATTCATATGCTGGTCAACAACAGTGGCACGAGTAGCTGCAGTAAAAGTATAGGATCGTAATTCTGCAAGGCGGATAAGCGAATTGTTAGGAAGCCCCCAAAGTTAAGTCGCTTACCAGCTTTTTTCAAAGGAATATCAGATTCCCAACGAAGAAGGACGTTTCCCACTCTCTTGAAGCCTGGATCATCAGCGCTGGCAAACCGCGCAACGTCCCTGTGGTTTGCATGGATTACACCCCTTGTCTCGTTGGCATCGCTGATATATGACGAGAACGTGTCGACCACCTTTATGCCCGACGTTGACAGCTCCTCTGAGAATGAATGGACGCTGAGATTGCCATCACGCAAAATTTGACAAAAGCTCCTCGTAACCCTCTCCAATATCTCAGAGTTGATCTCCAGAACACAGAGAACTTTCAAATTCGGGTCTCTGAGAAACACCTTTGAGATCTCAAACGCGACTTTCCTGATAGATGCAGCCTTCGAACCTCTGTGCGGTGTACCTCGGAAGCAGACGCCGGTAGTCGCAGGAAGGATATCCCCATTGAAGTTTCTCTCGTTTTTCGACAAGCAAAGAGCGTCTTTGACCACAATTCCCCCCAGACTATGAGCCACGAATATAATGGGCCTCGTCTTTTCCGTGGGTGTTCTCCTCAGCGTGGCGAGATCGAATAATAATGTCTCCGCGTGCTGGAAGACTGACGCATGGGAGGCCGATGAAAATATATGGTCGATGGAGACATCATAACCCCAAGTAAAGATCCGAGATTGAGGCATAATTGTTGGCAAAAGATCGCGTGGCCAATATACATCTTTGGGCGCTTTTCGGCCTAGGGTTGATCTCTCCTTTGGCGTCTGCTCTACAGCTTCGCCATCGGCGGAAGTGAGGGGTTTTATCTGGTCCCCGTGTCTCGACGTGCTGCATGTCCAAGTATTTTGTGGATGGCCAAATAGACCATGAACAAACACGATGCTAGAAACAGTTAATGGTAATTCAAGATGAAAAGAGAAAGTGTTGAGGTCCATACTCGAGATCTGGTTCCCCTCCCTGCGGCTCGAAAAGAACCGTTAGCCCAATACGGTTTACCACAAACCCCATCGTGAGGACATTGAAGTCGATGAGAAGGGCAGTAACGATGACCTGCTATCGATTGTGACAGTAAAATGAAAGAAAGGGAGATAAAAGCGAAAGGGGACAGTTGACAGTTGACTGAGAGTTGGGCTCCATGGCTTGACAAGGCTGCCCGATGTTGTGCTTTGCAAGGATTGGTGCGCTGTTAAATTTGCTTTTTCTACAACCAACCCAGCCATAGAGGAAGATATGCGAGATGCCAATTTTCGTCTGCTTAATCGCAAATGTGTTTCGTGGTCATGAACAAGCTGTTTATCGTAATTTAAAGTTGAACGATATACGTCTTGTCACACTAAACTGGTGCCAGTCGCGCCTAATGCGCTTAACATATTGTCAATTAAGCTTCTGGGTGTCTTAAACGCCCAAATTATATCCTGCGTAAAGCAATCAAACTAGGATCATCAACCAACTCGTTTTCAAGCTTTTATGCCCCTTCAACCCCTCATTTAGCTCACCAACCTGATAAAGCAAGTTCCCTTCATGGCTGTCAACTTCCCCAGCCACTTTGCTGAACTTCATGAACTTGAATAAATATGGAGACACCTTTCACTGACTCCAAATGTCCAGCACTCTCTCCAGTATTCCATCCTCTGAGTATTTGAGATCCACGTGACGTCGATTCAACTCCTGAGCAGCTTGTTTCAATCATCTCCCTCCTGCAGCTGCAGCTGCAGCAGGCTGATATTTACTGTTGCTTTGTTCAAGGAACATGTGTTGGGCTATTATGGAGCGCGGCGAGTAACACATGTAATAATACATATGTTTACTTCAATCCTTGCGCTCGTTCTTTTCTTCCTGCTAACTATATTCCATGAAATGTAACAACGGGTTCTATGCATCCCCGACTCTCGGTTTCAGAGGGCAATCGAGACCTCTTCACTGAAGATATATGCGACTATATTCCTGAGGTTTGGTTCGAAAGATCCTAGGACTAGAAATAGGCCGGGTCTCTAGTCGCAGTGATATCAAGGGTCGTAGTGGAAGTACGCAGTTTTTCGTCTGTGAGGGGCTCGGTGATATTTCTTTCCCATCAATCTACCAGGGATGATCTCCTCACTTCGAGCTGGCAATTGGCCAAAAGCCACGCGCTGAGAGGATGATGATGACAACCTCCCGCGGGAGAATGGATATATATGTAAGTTTGAATGGATTGCTGGTTGTTGTTGTTGTAGTTGTTGCAGGGATAAGTATTAAAGTATTAGGTGCAGTAAAGTTATCCATAAATGATAGACGCCGGCGGAAATCAGGGCCAATAAACGTAGCTCCTGTTGCCGCGCGTGAAAACCACCTGAGATAGGATGTTGACTTTTAGCTTTTCTTTTCTTTTCTTTATTTTGGCAATTTCATTTTTGAATTTGGGTGTACAGAATATTCTCTCTAAAATAATTACTTGCATCTCGGTAACTACAGGATTTTCAACGAGATAAGTGTGTGAAAAAGAAGGCAATCTTTATTTTATTGCCTTCCCACCTTTGTGGCTTTTTTTCTCTCTTTCATTCACAGATTCGTCGCCCCTTGTTTTGCCCCACGGATGGGACGGATTTCATGAAGGCATTGTTGGAAGCTTTAGGCGCCACAATCTCATTGTGTTTCAATTTATTTTCTTTATTTTCAACTCATATTAGCCCAAGAAAGAATAAATAGAGAGTTTCCTTTATAGGGCTGACTTTTCTTCCAAATCTCCAACTTCATTTTTCCGTCGTCATACCTAGGAGATGGACAAGCAAACTCCCAGCGGATAAAAATAAGTTTTTCTCAAAAGGCAACTAGCTAGGTCGCTTGACTGCAGACTGGACGAACGAGTTGGCCCATGTACATGTACATGCAGCTAGTGCAAGCTAGTCTTGGCCAGATGCGAGTGTTACTACGGGGCTATTTTTATAAGGGATATTAGTGGCTGATGTGTAAAAGTTAACGGCCGTTAAACTGGCGGAGAAGGATTTTGGAGGAAGTTGGCCCATGGGTGGGTTTAAATCGAGTTGCGGCTGGCGTTTAGGTAAATGCCTTTTTGAAATGAAAAAAAAGGACTCTCGTGGTGAGTGAGTGAGAGCTGAGGCGATAATTTATAGCTAAAGGACTTGAAGGAAGAGGCGGACTCCCTGTAGCAGCCTGCAAGTTAGATTAATGTCTGTTGTCAGCCTTTGCTAGAGTGAATCAGTTGTCTTGGTATGGATATAACTAAACGAGGTGGTTGAGTTTGTATGTTGCGGCTGAGATCCATGCAGCAGGCAGAAAGGAGTTCTACCGCATACATAGCCATAATTAAATAAAATGGCCAGAGTAGATTTGGATTTGAGAAGCGGAATATGGGATAAAGGCGACATCACACAGTATTGTCACCTTGACTGTTTCAGGGCATTTCTTGCAGGCGAGACGGCGGCGAAGGCGGCTAGGGTGAAGCAAGAAGAGTCTTTGAGTTGATTGTTAGGAGGTTTGAGGTTTGAGGTTTGAGAGGCGATGGAAGATCTGTCTTGGATCGTATGTAGAATAATATATCAATATATGAATAAAATAACTCCGTATACTCTTATACTGCGTATTCCAAGGTTCTGTTCTTATCTGGAGATCCCCGTGTCCCGCCTTTTAAGTGCCTTCGAGTGGAGGAACTTAGCTGGTACCTGGGCCGCCCGCTAAATTCCCATACAGTTTCAGGTACCCTTTGTGTCACCATCAGCTGACTAAGGCCGCCTTCTTGAGGCTAATCCCAACTCAGCCTCAATTTCATCCTCAATTTCATCCTCAATTCTTCAATTCTTCATCTCCATCTCTTCATCTCTTCGTCTCTTTTCCTCTTCGACTCTCCTATACTCCCTTTCTTATCTCCAAGGCGTACTCTTCTCCCACCCCTCTTGTTCTTCTTTTCCAGCCTCCTACCTCTCATTCTCCTCTTGGTTCCACCCCTTTTCCTCGCTTCTGGGACGATCCCCTACTCCCGCGTATCCACTTCGAATCCCCCCGTGTCCCCTTTCCATCCCGTCCCTTAACCTATTTATTTTCTCCAACCACCACCCTCCAGCAAGAATATACCTTTTTGGGCGGCCATTTATCTTCTAAATTACTTATCGCGACGACAATTAGAAAAGCTCATCCAGAATTTTGGACTGTTTAACTTGGTTTCGTCGTCATCATGAGTGTGAGTGTGTGGTTGGACTGACCTTCTCCAATCCCCAAGATGCTACCTGGTCTGCTCTCCGTTACCAGGCTCCAAAAAAACATTATTCTACCAATACCCTCTCCGTCTACCAACATATCGAATTGAGAACCTATAACTCTCCCTATTATGTATATCCCGCTAATATGAAGACCGCATTGACAGTATAATAATAATAATAACTACGGCGGCCAAGGCTACGGTCAATACGACCCGTACAATGCTCGACAAGACAACAGATATGACAACGATGTCGAAGCAGGTGATGGTCGTTATGGTATGTTGGCCCCTCCCCATCACGAGTCCTGTTATTGATAATATATTGGTACTAACCCGTTTTCGTGGTCCAGAAATGTCTTCATACGACCCCCCAGTCCAAGGAGGCTATGAGGAACCAAACGGCAAGCGTGCGATCCTGAACCAGTGTAAAGATATCGAACAGGGTATCGAGGAGGTGGAGAAGTCCATCGAACAGGTCCAAGGCCTGTACCGACGCCTACTCACCGATGCGGATCCCGCCCGCGAAAATGCCATTCGCTCACAGGCAGACGGGTTGGCCACCGACGCAAAACGCCTCTATCAGAATCTGATCCAGCGCTTGAAGAGCATTAAACAATCCCCCGGTGCCGGAGAGAGCATCAACAGCGCCCAGATCGGAAAAGTCGAGCGGAGGCTTAAGACCGCCATCACAAATTTCCAGCGTGTGCAGTCGGAGTTCCGCAAGGACTTGGAGGCGCAAATGGCAAGGCAATACCGAATTGTGCGGCCTGATGCTACTGATGCGGAAGTCCAGGAAGCTGTCCAGGACCCGTCGAAACAGCAAATATTCAGCCAGGCTGTGAGTACCTAATACCCCCATCCAGCAACTGCAACATATATCCCAGGCATCGAGATAAATCGCCTTTTAAAGATAAATACTTCTGCCTGCTGACCGCAAATACTAATCCTTACTTTTTTCCCGTTTGCCACAGCTTTTGCAAAGCGACCGACGCGGCGATGCCCAGAAGGTTTCGCAGATGGTGCGCGCCAGGCATGATGAGATCCTGAAAATCGAACGTGACTTGCTGGAGCTCTCGCAGATGTTCCGGGATCTCGACGCCATCGTCATCCAGCAGGAAACGGCCGTTGAACGGATCGATGACCAAACCCAAATCATCAATGAAAACATATCGAAGGGTAACGAGGAAATCGACAGTGCTATCAAGAAGGTACATGCTCGCAACAAGAAGAAGTGGATCTGTCTGGGCATCGTTGGTGAGTACAGATATATTCATTTATATATACTTTTAAGGCCCGTCTTGACCAGCATACTAATTCGCGTATCCCACAGCTCTCATCATTATCGCTCTAGTCCTTTTCTTCGCGATCTATTTCACCGCTGGACCTGGCGGCAACGGCGGCGCCAAGTAAGCGGAACTTGTCTGCTGCCTTGTCCGCCTTTTTACCTTGTTCCTGTCGGTGGATATTCTGTAGATGCCCTCTCTCACCCCCTCACTCTCCCCGCTCCCCGCTTGAGAACCGAACCCGGTCGAGTCTGGGACATATCCCCTTCCTCCAACCTCCCGTTGACTCCTAACAACCACCAAACCGAAGTCGGGTTTAGCCTGGCTCTCCTTTGATACCGCCATACCCTGCTTGCCTTTTTATTCCCTACTCTTAACAATTGCAATCCCCCCCCCTTCTCCCGTGTTGCCACCAACACATGTTATCGAGGTATTCCTTTTTTGTCCTGTTTTTTGCCCTATTCTTCTGACCCACAATACCATACCATACCATGCCATACCTTCGCTGCTTTGGTATATAGGAGGCCCTCAACTCAAATGCTTTTTACAGCCGCCTATCTATTAAGTTCTCCTTTTTTTCTTTCTTTTTCTTTCTTCTAAATCGTTAAGTTTAGGCGTACCCATATCATATCCCTTTTTTTATTTACCTTTGTACTGTGACTATTATATAGTTTTTCTCTGTCCGTTTCTCCTTTTCTCTCCTCTATTTTACTTCCCAATGTACACACAGCCATCGTCCCATTTTCCTATTGTTTTCGTCTTGTCTTTCATGGCCGTCTCAAATCTTTTGGTTTTTTTCACGTTGCTCTATTTATCTATTTTATTTTTATCTTGAAAGAAAGAGACTGTCATGGTAAATAAAGAAAAAAGTCCGCGCTTTATACGCCGCGGCTTCCCGCCCCTCCCCAAAAGACGAAGCAAACACTTATATAATAATATCCCATTCCATTCCGTTTCATGAAATTCGGACTTGATTCTCCTTGCTTGTTTGTTCGTTTCTGCTGTCTACTGTCTTCCATTGCTTTCGTTACTGGTTTTTCCCTCCCCTCGTCTCGTCTCAGCCTACTTCCATTGGATTTGATATCTCCTTTGTATTTTACTACTTTTACTGCAGATTATATATTCTTTTTCTATCAGATCATATTATATCTATTGCTTGTCGTTTCCGGGTTTATCATTCTTTTGAATGAGGGGGTTTATTAACAAAACGTAGCCTGCAAGAGGGGAATAGCAACATGGCTCCCGGTCCACCTCCGGGCGTAGATCAGCCAAATCTAGAGAATACATTCTTCATATACAGTAGTAGTTTGTATCATATAACTTACTCTTACTCTTAACTATTCTACCATTTCAATTAAGACGGTGCACTCCGCCTTGGATAAATATTTAAACCACCATCCGCATTCAACACATATATATACGGAGTAGATGATATGTAAACCCAATTCCAGCAATCCACTCAACCACGCAACCACTTACTCCCCCGTCTCAACCTCCTTCTCTTTAGTCCCCAGCTCCCGCTCCCTCACCTCCTCCTCCGCCGTCCTTGTTTTCAACTGCAACGCGTGAATCCCGCCCTCCCGCGCCAACTCCTCCTTCAGCGCGGCGTAGACCATGCGATGGCGCGCGGCCTGCGTCTTCGCTGCGAATGAGGGGGATGTTACTGTTATGCTGTAGGGAGAGTGTTAGATTGTTGCCCCTGCGGACAAGGGGAGAAGGAGGTATGTTACTGGAAATGTGTCTCTGACGATGTGTTACCGCGCATCGGCTCGTGGTGGGCGTGGAGTTTTGAGTCGTTGCGGATTATGAGGGTGGAGGGGTGGAGGGTTTGTTGGAGCTGGGTGTTGGAGTGGATATTGTTAGCAGGTTAGTTTCTTTTCCTATACGTAAAGTATGGGTTAATGATACCTTTTCGCGGATGACGTTTTCCATGGGCGTGTTGGACATTGTTGATGATGCGGTGGAGACGGAGCGGAGTTGTCGGTTTAGCTGCAGAAGACGGTTCTGGCGCGGGAGGATGGAGCGGAGCATTGGATATATGTCAGCGGTATCCACCGGTCCGGTGTTTATCCGTCCTTCTACCGAGCTGTATATTCTCTCAGCAGCGCACACAAAGATAGATAGAAGAAATCAAGCATTATTAGAGGTTCTCACA